>JAJPUD010005411.1:0-11616 GCA_023553655.1 Myrmecobius fasciatus
CAGTTACAAAAGGAGCTTAAAAAGGTAACTGAAGAAAACAACACTTTAAAAATAAGAATTGAACAAATGCAAGTGAATGACTCAATAAGATTTCAAGAATCAGTCAAACAAAAACAAAAACATGAAAAATTAGAAGAAAATATGAAATAACTCCTAGGAAAAACAACTGACTTGGAAAATAGATCTAGGAGAGACAATCTAAGGATGATTGGACTTCCTGAAAGCCATGATGAAAAAAAGAATCTAAACACTATCTTCCAGGAAATCCTGAAAGAAAACTGCCCTGAGATTGTAGAATCAAAGGGCAAAATCACCATTGAAAGAATTCACCGATCACCTCCTGAAAGAGACCCCAAAATTAAAACCCCAAGAAATATCGTGGCTAAATTTCAGGACTATCGCACCAAGGAAAAGATTCTGCTAGCAGCTAGAAAGAAACAATTCAAATACCGAGGATCAATAATTAGAATCACACAGGATCTGTCAGCCTCCACATTGAAGGATCGAAGGGCCTGGAACCAGATATTCTGAAAGGCAAAGGAACTTGGATTACAGCCAAGAATAACCTATACAGCTAGAATGAGCATTATCCTCCAGGGAAGAAGATGGTCATTCAATGATATAGGTGAATTTTACCTATTTCTAATGAAAAGACCAGATCTGAACAAAAAATTCAACCTCCAAACACAGAAATCAAGAGAAGCATAAAAAGATAAAAAGGAAAGGACTCTTGAGAACTTTATTTCTACTATGGGGATACTTAAAGTTTGGGGGTATAATTAACTAGATATTACTTTGATAATACGAAAAAGAGAACTAGAGGGGGAAAGGTTGTCATAGTGGGGAAAAGAGGGAAAAGGTGGTAAAATAAGATTTAAAAAAAAGAGGTAAAAACAAGATAATATCTCATGAAGAGGCAAAGAAAACCTAATATAATTGAGAGAAAGAAGGAAGGGAGATGAGCATTGTGTAAATCTTACTCTCATCAGTTTGGGCTCTAAAAGTGTATATCAGAAATTTTATTTCACAGAGAAACTTGTCTGTTACTAGAGGGAAATAGGAAGGAAAGGAGGAAAAGAAAGGGATAAACTAATAGAATGGAAAATAGAAGAATCAGGGGAAAGGAGTAAAAAAAGGGGTAGGGGATCTAAAGGGTGGAGGAATGTTTGGGGGTGGGGGTCATCAAAAGCAAAATACTGAGGAGAGGGGAAGGAAGAAAGGGGAAAGGAAAGGGAAAAACATAACTTGGGTAAATAAGATGGCAGGAAATAAAGAATTAGTTATTCTAACTGTGAATGTGAATGGGATGAACTGTCTCATAAAGCGGAAGCGGATATCAGACTGGTTTAAAAACCAGAATCCCACAATATGTTGTCTACAAGAAACACATCTAAAACATAGTGACACATAGGATGAAGGTAAAAGGCTGGAGCAGAACCTATTATGCTTCAGGTGAACAAAAAAAAGCAGGGGTAACAATCTTTATCTCAGATCAAGTAAAAGCCAAGATAGATCTAATCAAAAGAGATAAAGAAGAAAACTATATTTTACTAAAGAGTACCATAGGTAATGTAGCAATATCAATACTAAATATATATGCACCAACTGCAATAGCATCCAAATTCCTAGGGGAGAAATTAAAAGAGATACAAAAAGAAATAGACAGCCAAACAATACTAGTGGGGGATCTCAACCTTCCTCTCTCAGAATTAGATAAATCAAACCACAAAATAAATAAGAAATGAGGGAGGTAAACCAATTGCTAGAAAAGCTAGATATGATAGATCTATGGAGAAAATTGAATGGAAACAGTAGGGAGTTTACTTTTTTCTCAGAGGTCCATGGAACTTATACAAAAATTGACCATGTTTTAGGGCATAAAAACCTCAAAATCAAATGCAGAAAGGCAGAAATAGTAAATGCATCTTTTTCAGATCATGATGCAATAAAAATAACATACAATATAAGGCCAGAAGAAAATAGACCAAAAGTTAATTGGAAATTAAATAATCTAATCCTGAAGAATGAATGGGTGAAAGAGCAAATCATAGACACAATCAATAATTTCATCCAGGAGAATGACAATAAGGAGACAACATACCAAAATTTGTGGGATACGGCCAAAGCGGTTATAAGGGGTAATTTTATATCTCAAGATGCTAAGTTGCATAAAATAGAGAAAGAAAAGATCAACGAATTGGGTTTATTATTAAAAAAAACTTTAAAAAGAACAAATTAAAAACCCTCAATTAAATACCAAATTGGAAATTCTAAAAATGAGGGGAAATTAATAAAATTGAAAATAAGAAAACTATTGAATTAATAAATAAAACTAAGAGTTGGTTTTATGAAAAAACCAACAAAATAGATAAGCTTTTAGTTAATTTGATCAGAAAAAGGAAAGCAGAAAATCAAATTGTTAGTCTCAAGAATGATAAGGGAGAACTTTCCTCCAATGAAGAGGAAATTAGAGCGATAATTAGGAGTTACTTTGCCCAACTTTATGCCAGTAAGTTTGATAATCTAAATGAAATGGAGGAATATCTACAAAAATATAGATTGCCCAGGTTAACAGAAGAAGATATAAATTATTTAAATAGCCCCATATTGGAAAAAGAAATAGAACAAGCTATTAACCAACTCCCTAAGAAAAAATCTCCAGAGCCAAATGGATTTACATGTGAATTCTACTAAACATTCAAACAACAATTAATTCCAATACTATACAAACTATTTGAGAAAATAGGGAGAGAAGGTATACTGCCAAATTCCTTCTATGAGACCGATATGGTGCTGATAGCTAAACCAGGTAGGGTGAAAACAGAGAAAGAAAACTATAGACCAATTTCCCTAATGAATATTGATGCAAAAATTTTAAATAAGATATTAGCAATGAGATTACAGAAAGTCATCCCCAGGATAGTACATTATGACCAAGTAAGATTTATACCAGGAATGCAGGACTGGTTCAATATTAGGAAAACTATCAGCATCATTATATTAATAACCAAACTAACAAAAATTTTATGATTATCTCAATAGATGCAGAAAAAGCATTTGATAAAATCCAACACCCATTCCTATTAAAAACACTAAAGAGTATAGGAATAAATGGGCTTTTCCTTAAAATGATTAGTAGCATCTACTTAAAACCATCAGCAAGCATCATATGTAATGGAGACAAACTAAAACCATTCCCAATAAGATCAGGAGTGAAACAAGGCTGCCCACTGTCACCATTACTATTTAATATTGTATTAGAAATGTTAGCTTTGGCAATAAGAGAAGAAAAAGAGATAAAAGGAATTAGAGTAGGTAATGAAGAAACCAAATTATCACTCTTTGCAGATGACATGATGGTATACGTAGAGAACCCTAGAGACTCAGCTAAAAAACTACTAGAAACAATTCACAACTTTAGTAAAGTTGCAGGATTCAAAATAAATCCACATAAATCATCAGCATTTTTATATATTACCAACAAAGATCAGCAGCAAGAGATACAAAAAGAAATTCCATTCCAAATAACGAATGATAGTATAAAATATTTGGGAATCTATGTGCCAAGGAAAAGTCAGAAACTATACGAACTAAACTACAAAACACTTTCCACACAAATAAGATCAGACCTAGTCAATTGGAAAAACATTAAGTGCTCATGGGCAGGCTGAGCGAATATAATAAAAATGACAATACTACCCAAACTAATTTACTTATTTAGTGCCATACCGATCAAACTCCCAAGAAATTATTTTACAGATCTAGATAAAATAGTAGCAAAGTTCATTTGGAAGAACACAAGGTCAAGAATTTCAAGGGAATTAATGAAAAAAAAGGCAGATGAAGGTGGCCTTGCTGTACCAGATCTAAAACTATATTATAAAGCAGCAGTAATCAAAACCATTTGGTACTGGCTGAGAAATAGAGTAGTCGATTAGTGGCATAGGATAGGATATCAGGACAATCTAGGCAATAACTTTAACAATTTAGTGTTTGACAAACCCAAAGACCCCAGCTTTTGGGATAAGTACTCACTCTTCGGCAAAAACTGCTGGGAAAATTGGAAACTAGTGTGGAAGAAATTAGGGTTTGACCCACACCTAATACCACATGCCAAGATAACATCTAAATGGGTTCATGATCTAGATATAAAGAGTGATATTGTAAGCAAATTAGAGGAACATAGGATAGTTTACCTCTCAGACCTGTGGAGATGGAATAAATTTATGTCCAAAGAAGATCTGGAACTCTTAATTGAATACCAGATAGATAATTTTGATTATATTAAGTTAAAAAGTTTCTGTACAAATAAAACTAATGCACACAAGATTAGGAGGGAAGCATCAAATTGGGAAATCATCTTTACATTTAATGGTTCTGATAAAGGCCTCATTTCTAAAATATATAGAGAATTGTCTCATATTTATAAGAATTCAAGCCACTCTTCAATAGGTAAGTGGTCAAGGAATATGAACAGACAATTTTGAGATGATGAAATTAAAACCATCTCTAGTCATATGAAAAGTTGCTCCAAATCACTATTGATCAGAGAAATGCAAATTAAGACAACTCTGAGGTACCACTTCACACCTGTCAGATTGGCTAAAATGACAGGAAAAGATAACGATGAATGTTGGAGGGGATGTGGGAAGACTGGGACACTAATGCATTGTTGGTGGAACTGTGAACAGATCCAACCATTCTGGAGAGCAATTTGGAGCTATGCTCAAAAAGTTATCAAACTGTGCATACCATTTGACCCAGCAGTGTTTCTATTGGGCCTGTATCCCAAAGAGATCTTAGAGGAGGGAAAGGGACCCACATGTGCAAGAATGTTTGTGGCAGCCCTTTTTGTAGTGGCTAGAAACTGGAAACTGAAGGGATGCCCATCAATTGGAGAGTGGCTGAATAAATTATGGTATATGAATGTTATGGAATATTATTGCTCTGTAAGAAACGACCAGCAGGACGATTTCAGAGAGGCCTGGAGAGACTTGCATGAACTGATGCTGAGTGAAATGAGCAGAACCAGGAGATCATCATACACGGCAACAACAGTATTACATGATGATCAATTCTGATGGACGTGGCTCTCTGCAACAAAGAATTGTCTCAAACCAGTTCCAGTTGTTCACTGAAGAAAACCATATACACCCAGAGAGAGGGACATGAAATATGGACCACAACGTAACATTTTCATGCTCTCTATTGATGTTTGCTTGCAGTGTTGCCTTTCTCTGATTTTCTTTTTTTTCTTGTAGATAGGATTTTTCTTGCACAACTTGTCAAGTATTTCAACATAATTAACATGTAGTGGACTTCCTGCCATCTAGGGGAGGGGAGGGGACTGGGGGTAAAATATGTAACGCAAAGCTTTGTAAAGATCAATGCTGGGGAACTACCCATACATATGTTATACAAATAAAAAGCTTTAATAAAAAAAAGAAAAGAAAAGAAAATATAGAGTTCTGTTTTGTTTTTTTATAATCAAGGTACTTGGATACAAACTTGTTTTGTGTTTTTGTTAAATTAAATTAAGCTTTTCCTCTTTTAAAAAAAAATTCCCCCAAACAACATTAGTGAGGTCTTATGTCTGTCATTCAAACTCTCTATGGGTTTTATACTGCTGACCACCCCTTTCAAGAGACACTGCTGTTTTACTTTGGCTTCAGAAACATCTTACACTGTACTGGTTTTCTTACTATCTTTTTAACTGTTCCTTCTCTGTATTATTTACTGGCTCCTCCTTTCTTGATACCTTTAAGGAGAGGGTTTCCAATATACTGTACAGGACTCTTTTTTTCTTTCCCTTCTTGAGAAACTTATTTACTGGTAGGTATTTAATGACTCTCTCTAAGCAGCTGACAACCAAATCACTATCTCTAGCACTAATTTAGCACAGTGCCAGAGACATAATAGGTGCTTAATAAATGTTTATTGACTAATATATGAATATTCCATTAAAATCAACCAAAAAATAGCAATTAATATCCTGTGAACTGATTTTCTTGTAGTAGGCATGACTGTGCTAAATCATCTACATTTTTTTTTACTAAGAGTTGTAAGAATCATTAAGAATAGCATTCATTGGGGATCTAGGTGGTGCAGTGGATAGAGCACCAGCTCTGAAGTCAGAAGGATCTGAGTTCAAATCTAGCCTTAGACACTTAACAATTCGTAGCTGTGTAACCCTGGTCAAGTCACTTGATCATTAAGAATAGCATTCATTGGGGATCCTGGTGGTGCAGTGGATAGATAGAGCACCAGCTCTGAAGTCAGAAGGATCTGAGTTCAAATCTAGCCTTAGACATTTAACAATTCGTAGCTGTGTAACCCTGGGCAAGTCACTTAACCCCAATTGCCCCAGAGGAAAAAAGAATAGTATTCATTGCAAGGATTCCATTTAGCGCTAAGCTGTCAAGGCAGGTCCTGTTCCCATCTCCATAGCTTTTATAGGTAACACAGTGATGAGGAAGTGAAATAGTGGATGCCTGGTCCCTTTAGAAGGATGGAGAATGTTCTTATAAACTTCTTCACAAGATAGGAACTGCAAACCTTCAACTGTATTATTAAAAAATCAATGAAAAACAAATCACAAAGTTTCAACATGCCCCAAACCAAGCTGAATATCTTTCCTGTTGTCTATTTTACATTCTAACTTCACTATTTCCATCAGTGTTATCATACAGACTTACTTCCTTAAAGTATATCATGGATTGGAACATCAGACTCAGAAGTAACATGTGAAACTGTAGCTTCTTAGAATCCACTTAGTAGGGTTTGGAGATCACATGACCATAGTCTTCCTTCTCCAAGTTATTTGATGGGAGTTCCAAACAAGGATATAATTGTTAATTTGGACATCTAGTCATGGTAACTATAGGTTCTAGTCATGAGCTTTCCCCTTGAAGATTTCTCCCACCTATCATTTAATATTTTAAATCCTATAGAAAGCACAATCCTTATGTTGTTATATTGAATTTCTTGATTCAATTTTATTTTTGTGTTTTAATAATAGCAGGTTTTCCTGCAGGAATGTTCTCTAGCAATATTCTCACAACGGGGTTTTCTTTTGCTTCCCATGGTCAATTCATCTAGCCATCTTTTCTCCCACCCACTCATCCACCTGTTCTCTTCTTGATTTAATAATTTAAGTTAAAACTCCTAGAGTAAATAAATTTTAATACCAATACTGTGGAGACAAATGCAATAACTCCTGCTGACTGAAGAAAACAAACAAAATGCTAAAGTTAAAATTACAAACTACTGTGATAAATGTCATAAGTTGTTTTTAAGATTTGTTGTGGTTGTTTTGGTCCCAATTTCCAAATAGAAAATATGTGAAAGTTTGCTTGTGTTTTAAATGTTTCATCTTTTTGTTCATTTCACTTTTGTAGAAAAAATGGCAGAGCTGATCTTCTGATTTGTACTGAATCACACTAACTGGAGAGTGGTTATCTCAAAAGACCTCCTTAAGTGCCTGAGATAAGAATTATAAAATATAACTAGATTTTTCAGTGTTTAACGAAGGCATTTCCCATAACACTTCTCAAGGAAATCATTTATTTGTTTTGAAAATAGAATTCACTGTCTCATATATATAAGAATTCAAGCCACTCTTCAATAGATAAGTGGTCAAGGGATATGAACAGACAATTTTCAGATGATGAAATTAAAACCATCTCTGGTCATATGAAAAGTTGCTCCAAATCACTATTGATCAGAGAAATGCAAATTAAGACAACTCTGAGATACCACTACACACCTGTCAGATTGGCTAAAATGACAGGAAAAGATAACGACGAATGTTGGAGGGGATGTGGGAAAACTGGGACACTGATACATTGTTGGTGGAACTGTGAACGGATCCAACCATTCTGGAGAGCAACTTGGAACTATGCCCAAAAAGTTGTCAAACTGTGCATACCCTTTGACCCAGCAGTGTTTTTACTGGGCTTATATCCCAAAGAGATCTTAGAGGAGGGAAAGGGCCCCACATGTGCAAGAATGTTTGTGGCGGCCCTTTTTGTGGTGGCTAGAAACTGGAAACTGAAGGGATGCCCATCAATTGGAGAGTGGCTGAATAAATTATGGTATATGAATGTTATGGAATATTACTGCACTGTAAGAAACGACCAGCAGGACGATTTCAGAGAGGCCTGGAGAGACTTGCATGAACTGATGCTGAGTGAAACGAGCAGAACCAGGAGAACATTATACACAGCAATAACAGTATTACATGATGATCAATTCTGATGGACATGGCTCTCTGCAACAAAGAATTGTCTCAAATCAGTTCCAATTGTTCACTGAAGAAAACCATATACACCCAGAGAGAGTGAAATGAAATATGGACCACAACGTAACATTTTCATGATCTCTACTGACATTTGTTTACATTGTGTTGCCTTTCTCTGATTCTTTTTTTTTTTGTAGATAGGATTTTTCTTGCATAACTTCTCAAGCATTTCAACATTATTAGCATGTAGTGGACTTCCTGCCATCTAGGGGAGGGGAGGGGACTGGGGGTAAAATTTGTAATGGAAAGCTTTGTAAAGATCAATGTTGGGGAACTACCCATACATATGTTATACAAATAAAAAGCTTTAATAAAAAAAATTTAAAAAAATAGAATTCACAAAACAAAGAACAGGATGTTTCCAAAGAGTTGGAATTGAAAATGAACGTTAAATTAAGAATAAAAATTTAAATTTATGTAATTGTCCAATGTATAAGGCCCCCAAGTTACCTGCCTATAGTTTTAATAGTTGCAAGTTCATTCTCTAAATGGATTTCTGACCAAAATCTCAGATAACAGATCACAGAATTTGAAATTTAGAAAGGACCTTAGTGCCCACCTATCCCAACCCAATATGCCATGTTGAACAAACAGTCTAACAGCCTCTGCTTAAAGACCTTCTGAAGAGGGGAACCTAACTCTTTGCAAGGGAATCCACTCCACTTTTGGACAGCTATCATTAACTGTTAGAAGTTGTTAGTGAACTTCTTAGTCACTAAGTTCTTAGTTACTAAGACACCAAGCCTAAATTGACTTCTCTATTACTTCTATGCACTGTTGCTAATTTTTCCTTCTGGAGCAAATAGAGCAAGTCTTCTTCCTTCCCCAGTGTGACAATCCACCAAATACTCAGACTATTGCCAGTTCACTGACTAATCATGCTCTTCCCAACCTATATTCTTTTCCTACCAGTTTACTCACTTGGTGAGCCACCTAGTCTCTACTTTCACCATCTACTAATCAATTAATCAACATACTTCTGGCTGCCAAGTAGATATTCTTTCATTTTTTCCTCCCTTGTTCTTCTGAGTGTATATGTGGTATTGACATTAAGGGTGTCAGGGTACATATAGTTTCCTCATCTCTAAAATGAAAGAATTAAACTAGATGGTGTTTCCAGTTCTATGATTAAGACTTTATAATAAGATTATTCTAATAAAACATTTTAAAGAACATAAGAACACATAGGGACAGAAACTGGACCCATTATTTCATTATAATAGGAGATTTTCAGATGAGGAAACTCCCTACCAATTCATATCATTATCTCCTCCAAGATTTATAGTTGCTTATAGCACTGAGATCCATTTGAATCCTGACTCTAAGACTGACTTTCTCCCCATTAGGCCACACCATGCATATATGAAGGAAATTACTCTGATAATGACTCTGTATAGATTTACAATCTAAGATAAATAATACCACTAAAATCAAATAAAGAATAAACCAAGTAACAGAAGAAAAACACTGAATTAATGTATAAATGTGTGGCAATACCCACTGGACTAAGAGAAGTCATCAGCTCCATTCTGATAAAGCAGCATAAGCTTTAGTTTTGTCTACACCATTCATTTAGCCATTTGACAAACATGTATAAATCATAGAGCCCTCTTCTACACTCAGGCCAATTAAAAAAAATAAGATATGGTCCCTGCCCTCACCCTCTAAGACTGGAGTTTATAGGACAATAGATAGCACAAAATGACATAGCACTCTGAGGTTTTCAATAAGCTTCATTTAGTCCTAATAATAATTTTATAAAGATAATACAGCAGCATTATCATCTTCATTTTATAGATAAGGAAACTGAATCTCAGAGGGGTAAAGAAACTTGCCCAAAATCTAATAGTCAGTAAGTAACAGAGTTAGATGTCAAGAGACAGAGATTCTTAGCAATAGCCCATATCTGAGATAAACAAATCCAATTTCCTACTCCTATGTATTCTCTTGCCAAAATTGACCAGAAGGAACTCAAAGATACCTAATGCAGATACAAGAACAAAAATTATTAATCACTTGAATCTACATTCTCATCTGCAGGCATATGTCACTTTATGCAGAATAGGGAAGCTACTGGCATAAAGAATCCCAGCAGTCTCTGTTCAGATCAGGGTTCCACCCACAAGTAGGTCTCATTTGGTCCAAATTTGCCCTAGTATTCACTATTTCACACACTCTGTCCTGTACATACTCAGTCTGTGCCTCCTAAATTCATCCATTCATTCACTACCTACTTTTTTCAAGTTCCTGAGGTAGAAGTAGTCTTCATATTTCACACCAATTCAATTTTCTCATTTTTCCATGCAATCATTGAATTGTTTCTCCAATTGCACATCCACTCAAGAACTCCTAAACTCCTTTCTTCTTTTTTGATATAAAGCTTTTTACTTTCTTTTTAAAAAATGTTTATTAAAGCTTTTTATTTTCAAAACATATGCATAAATAATTTTCAATATTCATCATTTCCAAATTTTTTCCTCCCTTTCCCCCATCCCCTCCCCTAGACAGCAAATAATCCAATATATATTAAACATGTATAATTCTTCTACATATGTTTCCACAATTATCATGCTGCACAAGAAAAATCAGATCAAAAAGGAAAAAATGAGAAAGAAAGAAAACAAAATGCAAGCAAACAACAAAAAGAGTGAAAATACTATGTTGTGATCCAATGAGTCCCCATAGTCCTCTCTCTGGGTGCAGTTGCCTCTCTTCATCACAAGACTATTGAAACTGGCCTGAATCATCTCATAATATTCCATGACATTCATATGCCATAACTTATTTATATCAACCATTCTCCAATTGATGGGTACTCACTCAGATTCCAGCTAAACTCCTTTCCTCAACAAACCCAGGCCAATTTCCAATATCCATAACAGCCAATATCTGTCCTTTGGCTATTTTTCAACATCCTTAGAGAGAGCTTGGCAATAAGTGTCAACTGCATGCCCTCCCACCCTCAGGTGCACAATTGTTCCTCTGACAAAGAGTCTTAAATCCCATCTTCTAATTTCAAGTCCCTTGCTCTGTCATTTTTATAAAACATAATACTATCTTTCCTCAAATGTGATACAATTCATTGGGGATAAAAGAAAATATGGTATTTCTATCTCAAATCACAGAATCATGGTGCTTCTTCTCATTAGAATTGGAAAGTATTCAAAAATCTGTAAGATCACAGATTTAGACCTGGAAGGAATATTAAGAGATCACAAACGAAATGAGATCACTGCAAAATAAAATAGAAAAAATGGAAAAAGAATGCAATGAACAAAAAAATGTAATTGGTCAATTGCAAAAGGAACTAAAAACAG
>JAJPUD010005411.1:25214-125532 GCA_023553655.1 Myrmecobius fasciatus
AGGAAGGAAGGAAGGAAGGAAGGAAGGAAGGAAGGAAGGAAGGAAGGAAGGAAGGAAGGAAGGAAGGGAAGGAGGGAGGGAGGGAAGGAGGAGGGAGGATTTCTGGGTAGGCAGAAGATAAAGACTAAATACATTTCAGAATCTCAGAATACTAACTCAGAAGTTAGTAGCAAAGAAAGTAGTAAGACCTGGAGGTCCTCCACCTCACTAGAAGGAATTGAATCAATGACTCCCAACTCATCCAAATTGTTTGAACTGTCAAGCAGACTGGAGGGTATAAATATGCTCAGCTAGAGGAGAGGACAAAGGCAAGTCAAGGGAAGAGGTTTGGAGTACCTACAGGCTAGGGAAGAAAGACAGGTTTAAATCCTGCCCTCAACCCTTTTAAGCTGCAGACAACTCTCTAGGATTCATGTAAGTTATAGACCAGTAGTATATGTGGAGAGAGTTGCCACACTCAGAAATCACAGGTCCTTGACATATAATTATTACGACAGTTAACTTAATTTAAGAACTCAAAGGCTTGACTTATTAAGTATATTTTAGTGTAAATGAGTGTCAGACAGCTTGTTATCTCAATAAGTTATTTGCATCTTAAAAATTTCATCTCTAATTATGGAATGAAAGGTTTATCCTTAAAAGGAATCATCAGGCAGGTGAAGAGTAAGAGGAAGGAGGAGGAAGATTGTAGTGGACCTTTCTATCGCCTTTCAAATCACACTAGCATCATAAGATTCAGAGCATTTCTATTCTAAACCTCTCATTTTATAAGGAAAAAAACCCAAAGCTCCTGGAGATTTAGAAACTTGCCAATACTAGGAGAGCAGTAAGTATAAAAGCCAGGACATAATCTTAGGTTCTCTGGCTCTAAATGCTTTCTCTCACCAGCTGTCTATCCTAGGAGGGAAGAGGGCATGCTGAAATTAGGGTCTCTAAGTGAAAGTGAAGGGACAAGATGGAGTTCTTCTAACCACACAATGTCTGCCCTTCACCAAGAGGCCGGCTCTGAAAGGAAACCAGACAATAATAGCTAGAAAACATAATAAAGGTCACCTACCCACTGTTGAATATTTTACAGTTGAAGTAATAGATTCAGAAAATGCATAACTTGCCAAACTCACACAGAGAAGGCGTTTTATTTCAAATACTGGCTTTGGAATAAAAGAACTTTTGGGTTGAATCCCACCTCTAGGCCTTATGTTGGGCCTGTGAGATCTTGGGCAAGGCTCTTAACTTCCCTAAAGATCCCATTTTGTCATCTGTAAAAGAAGGAAGCATCTAATTTAGCCAGACCTATAAACCTAAACTGGAACTCCAATATCAATTGTCTGACTCCCATTTCAGTGTTCTCTCCAATACCAAACTCTGTTCTCCTTCCCGTGACAGTATAGAATACACAACCCCTCCACATTCATATACAACATTTCCATTACACAATGAAGCATAATCCTGAGGCTAGCCAGACTATGTGACCTTTGGAGGCCTATTTACTGGAATTGTTCTAAGAGGAGGAATGCATCCTATAGACAGACACAGCTCTGGACATTGGAGACCACCAGATTTGAGTGTAGATCAGGTTAGCTCATCTTATCCTTACCCTCCCTGAACACATATCCCAAACTTCCCTAGTTCTATCTTCTCCCTTCTCCTCACTTGGACCTCATATTTCTACATGCTCAAAATCCAAAACTCATTCTTACAATCTATTCTTACTTCATACTATCACTTTCTTTTTTTCTTTTTTTTTATTTATTTTTAACACACATTGCTTTGTGAATCATGTTAGGAGAGAAAAATTAGAACAAAAAGGGAAAAACCATGGGAGAGAAAAAAACAGAAAAAAGAAGTGAACATAGCATGTGTTAATTTATATTCATTCTTCTTAGTTCTTTTTCTAAATGCAGATGGAATTTTCTGTCCAAAGTCTATTTGGGATTGCTTTGAATCACTGAACCAGTGAGAAGAACCAAGTCTTTCATAGTTGATTGTCACATATTCTTGCTGTTATTGTGTACAATGTATTCCTGGTTCTGCTTGTTTTGCTCAGCATCAGTTCATGTAAATCTTTTTAGGGTTTTCTAAAATCAGTTTATTCCTCATTTTTTATAGAACAATAATATTCCATTACCTTCAGGTAACCACAGCTTGTTCAACCATTTCCCAATTAATGGGTATCCACATCTTTTCCTATTCTTTGCTACCACAAAAAGAGCTGCTGCAAACATTTTTGTACATGTGGGTCCTTTTCCTTCCTTTATAATTTCCTTGGGATACAGACCCAGGCTTTGATCCAGCATTGCTGGATCAAAGGATATCCATAGTTTGATAGCCCCTTGGACATGGTTTCAGATTACTCTCCAGAATGATTGGATCATTTCACAATTCCACCAACAATGCAAGTGTCTGAGTTTTCCCACATCCCCATACCACCATTTTTTGCTGGGAGCACTCCTCCACCAAAAATAGGAATCCTATTGCTATCTATCAGCAGTGTGGCAGATAAGAACAAGTGGTGAATCTAGTATCAGAGGCTCTGGGTTCAAATCCTGGCTCTATTGTTCATGACCTATGTGACTGAGCAAGTTATTCTGCCTTGTGAGGGATGTCAGTTTCCTCATCTATAAAATAAGCATGCTGCATTAGATGACCTCAAAGATTCCTTTCAGTTCTAAATCTATTATTCCATGATTCCCAGGGTTCACTGCTTTGATTCTTTATTTAATCCAGTTTTGACTTAAAGAACCATCTGGGGCAACCTCCATAAAGAGAGTGTCTAATAGTTGGATAATCAACTTAACAGACTCAGGTCACAGGAAAAGCAAGGAGATGGGAACAAAGGAGTGAGTCAGATTCAGGGCCTTTGCTTTTCATGGATGCAAATGCTAGTGGGTGATAATTAAAATACATATGTTGTGAAAGAAAACTGTTGATAGAAAAAAAAAGAAAACTGTTGATAGGATGATAGATACCGAAAAACTAGGGTGCTGCATTCATTAACAAAAGGAAAACTGGATTAGTTCCATTTTGAGTCCTCTCACCAGGTATGTGACTTTGTATTTTTCTGAACTTCATCTGAAAAATGAGAAGAATGCTTGCACAATGACTCTATGATATTATTGAGAAATGTTTTTATCAACTGTAAAGTAAATATAAATTTTAGTTATTATTGGTAACAAAAAATACAAGAAAAAAACTAAAATTCTTGATTTGGTTGTACAAAAGTAATTCTAACTCTAGTAATTTACATGAATTTCATATGATTTATATTGAAATAATGGGGAATAATGTGGAAATCTCATGGACTTATACACTTAGAGGTAGAAGCAGCATCAGGGTTCAACTAATTCAACTACCTCCTTTGACAGATGAAGAATCTAAGGCCCATAAAGTTTAACTGACAGTTGCTCAAAGTTACTGCATCATGCTGGGTTTACAGATTTTGAGCTGAAATGAATGAATGAATGAAGAATTTACTAAATACTTGCTATATACAAAGCCCACTGCTATGTGCTAGTGACAAATAGAAAAGTAAGACTTGCTCACAATGTTGGAAAGAACACATTTAAGAGTTTCTAATCACTTCATTTTGCAAAAAAAAAAAACAAAACAAAACAAAACAAAACAAAACAAAACCCAGAAAGACGAAGTAAAACCAAGGTTACATAGCTACATAACTAGTAAATGATAGAAAAAGGATATGAACCATGAGTCTTCCCAAATTCAGGCCCACTGTGCTACTCAAACTTGTATAAAGTGACCCACATTCTACATGGTGAGTCTTGAAATGACATTTTGTCTCTTTGTTGCTTTTTTTTTAAAGTATTCATCTATAAGGTCTATATTGGAAAGATCAAATTAATTGGCTCAAGACTAGAAATATGATTATAATCATAGCAATTCTATTTTGAGAACAGAAAGGAGCCAATCACTTTTGGTCTCTTGGCCTTGGTTTCTGCATCGGTAAAGAATGAGTGGATGGGACCTAGGATTTCTAAGACCCCTCCTTGCACTAAATCTAATCTAGGAGTAATTTTGCTATACTTTGTCAAGAAATAGATGCAGCACAAAATAGTAACCAATTTCCAGCAGGGGGCACTGAACCCATTGAAAGAAATGGAATAAATATATTTGGAAAATCACTTCTTCCCTCCCATATACTTAACCCCTACCCCAAAATGCTCCTGTAAAAACATTTCTACCTAAAAGTTCCTACTAAGACAACACAGGTATTATTTAGTGAGACAGAGAACTGACTACAAGAAAATTGAATGACTCAGGAAATAGTTTGAGGTCCATATTGAATTTAACTGAATTCTCTCTTGTGAATATCGTTTATCCTACCTTGGACAATTTTGGACTGAGATGTGATGGAGTGGGGTGAGCAGAGGTGCAACACAGAGGAGATGTCTCTCCTAGGCACTTTCTCACTTGTAGCCAGCAGCCTGAATGCCACTTCTAACTCTTTCTTTTGTACTTGAAGTCAAGTATTGATTAAGTGGGAGGAGAGAAAAGATGTAACAGATTTAAAGATTCAGGGTCAACTAGTCTAAACCCTTCATATTGCATTTGAGGGAACTGAGACCACAAGGGTAAATGACTTGCCTGGGATCTTACAGTCGGTAAGGGAAACATTGAATATTTTACTCCAAGTCCTCAGATTCCCAGTCCTCTGCTCCCTCCCCTGCACCAGCTCTGGCTCTATCATTCTATCCCTTGAAAGATGCCTTTCTATTCATTTCTAATCCATCTTCACCAGGTAGTGACTTCCAGCCATTTAACTTCTCCTTTATCTGCCTGAAGTGAGAACAGTATTCAGTAGTCTATAAGCAAGAAGACATATGTTTCAGTGCTAGATCTGCAGTCAAAAAAAAAAAAAAAAACTGGTCCTGGCTAAGTCACTTAACATCTATTTGCCTCAATTTCCTCATCTGTAAAATGAGGATAATAATAGCATCTACCTATGCAAGGTTATGATCATCAATTAAATATTTATAAAAAGTTCTTAGTACAGTGTCTGGCACATTTTGTTGCTGCTATTCAGTCATTTTTTCAGTCATCTCTGACTCTGTGACCCCATTTGGGATTTTCTTGGCAAAGACATTGGAGTGGTATGCCATTTCCTTCTCCAGATCATTTTACAGATGAGGAAGCTGAGGCAAATGGTCTTGAGTGACTTGCCCAGGGTCACACAGCTAGCCTATGTCTGAGGCCAGATTTGAATTCAGGGAATGAGTCTTCCTGATGCTAGGCTCAAAACTCTATCCACTCTGCCACTCAACTATCTAAGCATTATATAAATGTTAACTATTGTCATGGTCAACTAGATCAATTGACTTCAATTCTAACCTATGAAATACTATTTTTTTTTACTTTTTCCTATCAAATTTTATTTTTAGAGTCATTTCTTCATCATACATTACTCAGCTAACCTTTTTTTATACTACCTTAAGAATGATTATAAGAATATTGATATCATTATATATAATAAGTAAACAGTTTAACCTTTATCAGAGCCTTATAATTAGTGTTTAATGATTTCCTGTATATTGCTTCTGGATCTTTTATATTGAATTTTCTATTGAGTTCTGATCTTTTTCTTTTTTTAAAGCTTTTTATTTGCAAAACATATGTATGAGTAATTCTTCAACATTGATTCTTAAAAGCTTTCCTTTACAAATTTCCCCTCTAGTCCCCTCCCCTCCCCTAGATGGCAGAAGTCTACTACATGTTAATTATATTAAAATACTTGACAAGTCGAATATATGTATACATATTTCCATATTTATCTTGCTGTTCAAGAAAAATCGTATCTACATGAACAAAAAAAAACCAGAGAAAGGAAACACAATGCAAGCAAACATCAATATAGAGCATGAAAATGTTATGTTGTGGTCCACATTTCACATCCCTCTCTCTGGGTGTATATGGCCTTCTTCACCGAACAATTGGAAGTGGTTTGAGACATTTCATTGTTGAAGAGAGCCATGTCCCTTAGAATTGATCTTCATATAGTATTGTTGTTGCTGTGTATAATGATCTGGTTCTGCTCATTTCACTCAGCATCAGTTCATACAAGTCTCTCCAGGCCTCTCTGAAATCGTTCTGCTGGTCGTGAAATACTATTTTTTAGACAATTTGAGAACACATTAGGGTCAAACAAGAAGCCTGCTCCACCTTCTGTCCACCTCCTACCAAGTCATAATTCCTTCTACTCCTCCTGTTCCCCAAAACATTATATGACTTTATGTCTATAAACATATATTATAATTAACTAATTTATACAAGCATTTAAAAACCAACTTATTATACTACCTCTTTCTATCTCCATTTTCATGGTTAGTTCTACCCTCTATTTTCCCAATCAACAGTTAGTAAAAAAAAAAAAAAAGAGAGAGAGAGGAAACCCATGAGATGAGTCACAGGGATGATGTCTTCATCACTGTTCAGAGTGTCATAATCTGCTGGTTGAGAAAGAATGAGATAAGTGGTGGTAATATCTGTGTAGGGGAAATAGAGCTGGAGTGGGAGTCAGGAAGCTGGTCACTAAATTCACCACGAACTAGTCATGGGAGTCATTGTACAGTGACTCCTACATTTCTCAAGATAGGGCTGCTAATCTCCTCCCTTCTGCCCAATGAGTTCTTCTCCAAGGTCTGAAATGTATCCTATTTCTATGTCCCTGAGATAAAAAGAACTTATCAATTAGGAGACTCTCTTCTTGAAGGCAGGAAAGTTCACATTTGAATCTTGCCTTAGATACATACTAATTACTTGACCCTGAGTAAGTCACCCAGCATCTCTTAACCTCAGTCACTTTATTTGTAAAATGAGAATAATAAAAAATCTACCTCCCAGGGTCATTTTTTTTCAAACTTTAACTTTATATATGTTAGCTATTTTAATATTATTATTACTTCGGTGAAAATTAGCTCTTTATTCTGACCCCAAGCTTTGTGCTTTAAAAAAAAAACAAATTATCAACAATATTCTTTTAGAGATGCTATATAACCATATAATGGAATTATACCTCCACAGAAGTAGAGGTTTAGCAAACGACAAAATGGAGACAAATGGTGAGCAGGGATTGTCTGCAACATATTACTAATCAACAATAGCAAGAGAGAAGTAGTCTAACATGTTATTAGAAAAAAATATATAACTGGAAAGTAAAAGGAACTACTTGCAAAAGCAAGAGACAATGAACTGTTTCTATATCCCATTGCTAACAACACAAGTCAAGTGTTAGTTGATAAATATTTAATGCCTATTATGGACCAGGCATTGTGCTATAAGTACTAAGGATACAAAAAAGGGGGAGGGAGAGGACAGTCTCTGCCTTCTTGATCACTCTGCAGTCTGAAAATGTTAATCACCAACTTCTCCTGGATACTATCTCTCCTATCTAGGTTTCATGGCCCTGTACTCTCCTGGTTTTCCTACCTGTTGGATGCTCCTTCTTACTCTTCTTAATAGGATTCTCAATATCATGTCTTGTAACTATAAGGGTCTCCCAAAGCTCTCTCCTGAGCCTCATTCTTCTATATAATTTCTCTTGTTAATCTCAGCAGTTCCTGTGAATGAAATTATCATCTTCATGCAGATGACTGTCAAATATACCTGTCCAGTCCTAATCTTTCTTCTTATTTCCACTGTCCCATCTCCAATTGCCCATTGGACATCTTGAACTAGATATGCCATAGATATTTTAAACTCAAAATGTTCAAAACTAAATATATTATCTGTCTCCCTAAACATTCCCCACTTCCTAGCTTGGGATACATAATGGCATCCTCACAGTCAAGCTAAAAACCTGTGTCTTCTATTACTCACTCTCTTAAACTCCATATTCAATTAACTGTCAAACCCTCTTGATTCTGCCTTGGTATTATCTCTAATAAACACCTGGCCTTTATCAACTCATACCTAGACTATTGCAAAAGCCTGCCTGTTGTTCTCCCTGACCCAAATCTCTTCTCACTCCTATACTTGGTTGTCAATGATATTCCTCAAGCTCAGGTATGGTGCCACTCCCTCTATTCTACAAACTTCAGTGTTTCCCTAGTACCTCCAGTACCAAATACAAAATTCTCTCTACTCATCATTCAAAACCCTTCATAACATAGCCTCTTCTGTCCTTTTTAGTCTTCTCATACTTTACTCCTTTTCATATACTATACAATCCAATGACCCTGGCCTCTATGCTGATTCTTGCATCCAACACTCCATCTCCCAACTATGAATATTCCCACTGTCCATTCCCCCATTTCTGGCATCTCTCCCCCCTCATCTATGCCCTCTACTTTTCCTAGCTTCCTTCAAATTTCTGATCAAGTCCTTCTTCCTACAAGAAGTCCATTCTAGTCTTCCTTAATCTCACTCAATACCTCCCCTTTGAGATTATCCCTATGTATCTTGTTTGTACATATTCTTTTCCATGTTTTCTCCTATTAGTGAGTTTCTTGAAAGCAGAGACTAGGTTGTGGGATTTCTTATGGGAGAGGGGTTGCCTTTCTTTGTGTCATCAGAACTTAGCTTAGTGCTTTGCACATATTAGGAATTTAATATATGCTTGCTGCCTGACAAACCAAATGACAAGTTGTAAGCTACAAAGAAGTATGGACATGCATATGACAGTAAGATTCTAAAAGACTCTTGACAAGCTAGAGCAGTAATTATCAACTTTTTGTTGTTTTTGTACTCTTAAAACTTATTGAGGGGCAACTAGATAGCAGAGTGAACAGAGCACCAGGCCTGGAGTCTGGAAGATTCATCTTCTTGAGTTCAAATTTATCCATAGATATTATTACTAGCTGTGTGATCCTGAGCAGGTCACTTAACCTTGTTTGCCTCAGTATCCTCATTTGTAAAATGAGCTGGAGAAGGAAAAGGGCAAATGATTCAGTGACTTTGCCAAGAAAATACCAAATGGGGTCATGAAGAGTTGGACACAACTGAAAAACAATGAAAGAATTTTAGTTTGTCTATCTTTTTTTATATCTATCAAATTTACCATATTAAAAATTAAATTTTGTTAGTACCTTTATGAAAATAGTTTTGGCCTCAAAGACATTCAGGAGTCCCCCAACCACACTTTGAGAATGTTGGGACTAGATCATTGGATTCAACTTAATAAAGTGAAATTCAAGAGGGATAAATACAAAGTTTGATACTTTGGCAGGAAAAAAAAGCAACTTCTAAATGTTAGATTGTAGAGGGCCACAGACAGTGAGGGAATTCTGGGGGAGATATAAGACTCTTCAGCCCACAAAGAACCTGCTAATTATGTCTGGTTTGCCTCTCATCTCCCCTTGGGGGCATCTCAGGCTTCCAGAGAAGTCAGAGGACATGACAACCTGTGTTCTACTTGAAGCAGAGATATTTGCATCAAGGAGGCATCTACATAATAATAGCAAGGTGCTTATGTGGCCCCCATGCACAGCATTCTATACTTGATGCATGCCTACTATAGTTAGTGCATACATAGTGTGGTGTAGTGTTGTGATTAAGGTTGAGAGAACTTGAAATAAATGGACTCTATGTTGGACCATCCATATGAGTTCTGCCCCATCATCACTCTCCTAAAATTAAAGACTCATGCTGGTACTGAGATCCTCTACAAAGCTAGTCCAGACACTACATTAGATGAGGGAAGTCATAGATAAATAGACATCTAGTCATGTTATTAAATATTTAACAACTAGCTCTTGGGATTGGCACAGTGGGGAACATACACTTTTAAATTTAATCTTTATTATTAACAGTTTTTTATCATTTTCTCAAATCTAGAGAATCAACAAAACAATCACACAAACCCAGATTTGTATTGAAATGTGAACTCTCACATTGAAATTCTAACAATCTTTGGCTCTTGATAAAGAGCCTGTATGAGCTTGCGATCTAAAAAAAATGTGACAATTTAGTTGATTGAAAGTTCAATATAAGTCAGTCAGTGTAATATAGAATGGCATTAAGAGAGAGAGAGAGAGAGAAAGAGAGAGAGAGAGAGAGAGAGAGAGAAAGAAAGAGAGAGAGAAAAAGAGAGAGAGAGAGAGAAAGAAAGAGAGAGAGAAAAAGAGAGAGAGAGAGACAGCTTCCAGAAAGATGGAGGTTATAATCCTATTGTATACTACAGTAGTTAAATTTCATCTGCAGTCCTGTATTCAGTTAAGTTTTTTTTTTTTTTTGCCTTTTTTACTTTTTTAGAAATCTCATGTACTCTACTTGGAATATGTTTAAAACAATTCTGAACTCCTTATCTCTCCCTTTAGAACCCTCATTTCTTCTTAACTTCCATATTAATATTCAGCAAACTAACATCTTTCTAGTAATCCAAGACTGTGCCCTAGGTGTCATTCTCAATTAGTCACTTCCACCCTTCCATATTCAATTTTTTTTATTAAAGCTTTTTAATCTTCAAAAGATATGCATGAATAATTTTTCAACATTAACCCTTGCAAAACCCTGTTAGGAACTAAGTTTTCAGAATTGTATTGATAACTGAGAGACTTTCCAGAAGGGAATGTGGGGAATAAAAGGCCATGAGTGCCTGTCATATGAAGTTTGGTTGAAGCAAAAGAATATGTTTGTCTTGAAGAAGAACAGGGGCCAAGGGGAGGAAAGGAAGGGAGAAATATGATAGCTGTCTTTAAACATCTAAAGAGATGTCTCAAGGAAAAAAAAATAGACTTGTACCATTTGACCGAAAAAGGCAGCAGATCCAAAAGCAATGATGAAAGTTAAAGAGTTAAATTTAGGTACAATATCAGGAAGAGCTTCCTAATAATTGGAACTGTCCAAGAATCCAGTGGGATATCTTGAGAGATTTCATTGAAAATCTTCAAGCAAAGATTGAATGACCACTTGCTGGGTATGTTATAGTGAGAGTTCCTACTCATCTACGCCTTGGACTAGCTGATATTGAGGTCCCTTCCAGTTTTAAAATTCTATGATTCTATGATTCTGACACAGATATAACAAAGTATCAAAGCTCTGAATTGAAGTGCCCTGGTTCTTGTACCTATCTTAGCTTTTATGATCAGTCCCTATCTAGTATCTAGCTCAAATTTATCTGTTGTCCTTTTTGCTAATACTAGAATCTTATATAGCTCTCACAAGCCTAAGTCCCTTTCTTGAGAACCCACTCCATATATATATCTAGTTTTGTTAAGCCTGAAGCCCTCTGTTTCTTCTTCCAGTCTTTGTAAGGACTGAAACCTTGCCCCCAAATACCGACCCCTATCATTGGATCCCCACTTGTAGATACATATTTCTCAAGTTGATTGCCTGCTTTTCTGCTTTTCTACTCACTCCTTGCCTTTCATTCAACTGCCCTGACATCATACTCTGACACCTGCCTTCTTAGACACTCTATTATTCACACTATTTTGCTTCTTTGGTATTGACTTGCTAGCTCACCCAGATTGCTATCTATAGCTTCCTGCAATGTTCCTGCCACATAGTTACTTGCTAAGGTTTCTTTCTTCTGGTCCCAGCTGAGACCTAGGTCAATTACAAAGCCTGCTAGTAGCTACAAGAATCTATCTAATCTATAGTTGCTGGTGATCACTAATCTGAAAGGTTTACCTTACACAAAGCTCTGGTACTGCCTTTTTGTGAACTCCTAGAACTCACTTTACACCTATTAGCTAGAGTTTTCTCATCTATAAAATGAGGAGGTTGGACCAAATAATCTCTAAGGTCCTTTCCTAACTTAAAATTCTATGAACCTCTAAATTTTATTCTCTAAAGATCCAGCATAAAAGTAGAATGACTAGTGAACTGAGGTGGTATATGCTCAAAAAAGGAAAACAAGTAGAGAACTCTCTTACATCCCAAAACAATCATGGAATTGCCTGAAATTCTCTTTTACCCTCCTTCCTCACTAGAGAAGCTCATACATGCCTCTTCCTAAAGCAGACTAAATTTGAGGTGACCAAGAATTAGTTATCTAGTGAGAAAAGCTATTTCTTGTCTTATATGACCTCAAATAAGTCACTAGACCTTGTGCTTCAGGATATTCATCTGTAAAATGTGAGTACTAGATTAGATAATCTCAAAAGTCCCTTGTAGTTCTAAATCCTATAAATAAATTTTCTATTATAAATATATCATGTACATTGTTGATTTGCTACAGGGAATGGCAAAGTAGAGGGAGGACAAAGTCATAGAGCTTTCTTTCTAAACATGAGACATTCTTTAGATGGCATTTCATTTCTAGGCATTTTGCATATGGAATATTTTCATGCGCTTATTTGTTTTTTTATGGAGAACAAGCTGTTGTCAACAATCAAAGTGATGGATTATTTAAAATGTTCATTTCATGCAGTTTACAAAACATGCTATAAACTAAAATACTATCTTTGCTACCACTCTATTTTGCATATTTTAACAAGACCAGAGAACAATACATTTAGCTATACATAATTCCAGGTTGACTTCTCTAACACACTGCATTCAACATTCACATTACATTTAAAGGCAAAAAAGAAAGCACAGAAATATGTAATTACTTTTTTTTAGAAACATTTATTTTCAACTTAGGTTGCAAGTGAATGCTGCAAATTCTGCAAATATTCTACAAAAATGGTCTTTGTTCAGGTAAAATTCCCATAATAGTTATAGAATGGGAAGTAAAAGCATGAAAATGAATCTTTTCATAAATTGGATATTAAACTATACCATTATATCCTAAATGTAGACCCCGATAGTTTATTTAAAACAAAGCTGTCAATCAAATTGTACTGTATTTCTATATGAAGTTGATGTAGTTTCATACATTCAAAGCCTAAACTTTTGTAAAATGAAAGAAAAGTTTGTTACTAGTACTTTTTATGGATAAATTCTAGAATCCCTGGATATTAATTATGTAATAACCAAAATTGATTTCTTTTTCTTTTCTGACATTAATTCATGGCTAAAAAAAGAATCTTTGAAGAACCCCATTCAGCTCCTACCTCTAAGAATACTTTATGAGCATGGAAATTTTTCCCTACCTTAACTCAAAAGTTTTTACTGCATCTTTGGCCACAATAGATTTATCATGAGTTCATTTGACAGTATGGAAGACTCTTTTCAAGGATTCATGATTTCATGTTTCTATTATAGAAGACCTTCCACCCCTAGACATTCATGATTCAAGGTTTCAAATATCTGAGTCTCCTCAGCAATAGTTTTTTGTTTAGTATCACTACAGTGCAGAGGTCTTAGACAGGAGAAGAAGCGGATGGCAAAGGGTTGCAATACTTTATTTTACTCCCAGCAGGTTAGTTAAGGAGTGGAGAAAGATAGGGGGTAAAGGATTACAAATGTAGAGAAGGATTGGCATAAAGTAGTCAAGGAGAGATGGAAACCCTCTCCCCAAAATGTATATTAAAACATTATTTTCAGTATAGATATGTATATACATTCACAGAAGTAGGAATTACCCTCTGCTGATGTAGGTAACTATTCAGTAATGTATAGTCTTATAGAGCTAGGATGTATCAGAGGCCAAAAAGAATTGAACACATAAGCCTTCAAGGTTATATTTCTGTCTTCTGCTTCTGCCTGATTGTCATGTGTCATATGGGATTTGGAGTCAGAGGACCTAAGATAAAAAGATAGTTATGCTACTTTTGGCCTGTTTGACCTTGAGCAAATTCCTCTGTGGGCCTCAGTTTTCTTATTTGTAAAATGAGGGGTTAGACTAAGAAACCTCTTAAATTCCAGACTCCAAAGAGATTCTAAATTCTCTCTGGTTCTAAATCTGTGAGGCTAAGTAGCCCAGTGAATAGAGCATTAGACTTGGAATCAGGAAGTTTATCTTCATGAGTTCAAATCAAGTCTCAGACATTTGTAGATGTGTGATCCTAGACAAGTCACTTAACCCTGTCTGCCTCAGTTTCCTCATCTGTAAAATGAGCTGGAGAAAGAATGGGAAAGCATTCCAGTATCTCTGCCAAGAAAACTTCAAAAGGGGTTACAAAGAATTGTACACAACTTAACAAAAATGAGCCTATGTTCATGTATAAATCCACATATACACATACACACATATTTATACATACATATATGTAGTCTATGTATACTTCTATGTACATTAGTGTTTCGAGTACATAATCTTGTATATATATGTATATATATATAATGTGTGTGTGTGTGAAAAAGAGAGAGAGAGAGAGAGAAAGAAATATATAATTTCATCCACAGAAAGAAAGGAAGAGGGAAACATTTACTAAGCACCTACTACGTACCAAACATTCTAATAAACACTACAGATATTTGATCTCCACAACAACCTTATAAGGTGAATACTATTATTATCTCTGTTTTACAAATGGGAAACTGAGGCAGAGTTAAGTGACTTACCTAGGGTCATACAGCTAGCAAGAAAGTATCTCTGAGATAGTATTTTAACTCAACCCTTCCTGACTCCAGCCTCAGTATTTTGTTGTGCCACCTACTTGCTGAGAACCAAGAGATTACAATATTGAAAAATAAAAACAAATATTCAGAAAAAATGACCAATGGTTTCAAATGCTACAGAGAAATTAATAAGAATCAAGATTTTGAAAAGACTATAAGGTTTGGCAAATAAAAGATCGTTGATAATTTTGGAAAGAAATATTTCAGTTGAATGATGAGGTAGGAAGTCACATTAAGGAGGGGTATTAAGAAATGAGAGGAGAAGAAGCAGAAGCAGAAATTGAAGATGATTTTTTTCAAGGAGTTTAACTATGAAGAAGAAGAGCAGTATAGGATGATAGATTGACAAATTAATAAAGTAAAGTAAGGATTTTCTTAAAGATAGAGGAGATCATGAGATCTGGAGATTGAAGATAATAGAGTGGAGGTGGAGTAATTTGCTGGAGAATTCAGGAGTGGGTTGGATCAAGATCACAAGAAAAGGGGTTTATCATAAGTGAAGCAGTAGGTGAAAATGCTTGGTGAATGGCCTCAATATTTTTGGTGAAGTATGAGACAAGGTTAATAGATGACAGGGTTAGGGGAATGGATACCATGAAAGGCTTGAAGAGAAATGAGGCTTACAACAGCCAATGTGGAGAGTGGGTTAATAAATTAACTAGTGAGGAACATAGTGTTTGTTTGGCAGCTGTGAGGACCCAGTTGAGATTAGATAACATACATTTTAATGGACCAATCAGTGTGGTTTGTGATTCTCTCTGGCTGTGTTCAACAGTCAACTGGCTGAGCCTACTTGCTGGGCAAGGTAGGAACCATCATCCTTTCACAAGTTGCTTTGCTTCATTTGAGCCTGCCTCCACTAAATTTTCCTTTCTAGCTATATATTGCTGCCTAAAATCTGAAAATAATCTGCTCTGAGTCCAAACTCCTAAAGAAGTTTCTTCCACTCATTTATACCTTTCCCATTCCAGTAATTCACTGTCATTCTTCAAACCCATTCTCCACCCTTTACTGCTTGTTCTTTCAATCCTATTCCATTGAACCCAACCCTGTCAAAATGAGTTAGAAATTTCCTCACTCCCCATTGTCATTTCTGGGCTCTTCTGCTATCTCCATCTTTCAGTAACTTCTTCTTTGAGGTTCACTCAATCCATACTTGGCATGCAATCAAGATTCTGAAGCTGTTATCTACTTGCTTCCAACAAATTGTCCTTTGTTCCTCAATGAGTTCAATATCTTACTCACAATCTTTCTCTCTTTTCCAACTCCTACTTTCATACTAGGGGATATCAACAAATATATGAATACTCCCTCAAACACTCTAACCTCCAAACTCCTCAACTTACTCATTTCCTCATGATTTATTCCTCCCACCTAACTGAACACTTACAAGGGTTCCACTTCTATGTTCATGAAATCTGAAATTCCATTATCTGATTGCAATCTTGTTCCATGCTATCTCTCCATCTGCTTTGCAACCCAAAACACAATCCTTCATTCTCATCACAACTTCCAATTCTTTTAATCCTCAATAATTTTCCAAACTATCACCCCTCCACTGGTTACTCTCCTTGCTTCTCTATCTTGAGCTGTTGGGGTACTAGTTCAATTCTATATTGTACTCTTTAATTGAACCTCTGAACTCAAATAATGTTGATCTTGCCCTTCCAAGAATCAATCTTAGACAAGTCACTCCATCTGCTATCTTTGTTCCCACTCACATGCTGCCAAATAAACCTGTAATAAACATTTTCCAGCAGTGTAATCCTTCTATTATCCCTACTCTCACACTAATCTTTAATTTGTGAAAATCTACTGGCTAAGTAGCCACTACTTTCCACCTGCTTGTGCCTTTACTATCCTCAAAAAACATTCACTTGACATCCAACTTGGTTATCTATCATCTCATATCTTCAATTTTGTTGCAAATATCTTAAGAAGACTACCTATAATCAGTACCTACACTTCTTTTTTTCTCATTCTCTTCTTTTAGCTCTCTATAGTCTCACTTCTACTGTCATTTTTTTTATCTGAAACTGTTCAAAAATTGGAAAAGTGGAAGCTAATGACTCCATGAGACATCAAGAAACAATAAAACAAAGTCAAACAGAAGAAAACATAAAATATCTCCTCAGGAAAACAACTAACCTGGAATATATTTCAAAAACAGATAATTTGAGAATTATTGGACTACCTAAAAACTACAAATAATAAGAGTCTAGACATTCTATTTCAAGAAATTATCAAAGAAAACTGACATGATATCATGGACTTGGAGGACAAAAATAAAATTGAAAGAATCCCAAAATAAAAATTGCCAGGAATATTATAGCCAAATTTCAAAGCTCTCAGATCAAAAAGAAATACTTCAAGTCTCCAGAAAGATAAACTTCAAATACTATAAAACTACAATCAGGATCACACAAGATGTAGAATTACCACATAAAAGAGCAAAGGGTTTGGAATATGATATTCCAGAAGGCAAAGGAGCTAAGATTACAAGAATAAACTATACAGAAAAACAGTGTAGTACTAAGGGGGTAGATTGGAAGATGGACATTTGATTAGAATACTTTCAAGCATTTCTAATGAAAAGACAAGGGCTGAAGTTTAAAAATTAGACATTTAAACATAAGATTCAAAAGAAGCATAAAAAGGTAAATATGAGTGAGAAATTATATAGGAATTAGTAAGACTAAACTGTACATTTTCCTAAATAAGAAAATAATATATGTAACACCTACGAACTTTATGTTTCTTCATTAAGGTAGTTACAGTTACCTGAACACTGGGTATGGGTATGAATTCATAATGTTGGAATGATCTCAAAATAAAAATGAAAAGCTGAAAAAGAAGGGAAAACTACCTCACACATAAGAGACACACAAGGAAGAGTTTTTATAATGGAGGGGGAAATGGACAAAGGGAACAGGTAACAATTCCTCTGATCTAAACAGATTCAAAGAGGGAAATATAAATGTATGGGAGTATATGAGTGCAGATGCCTATATGGATGTGTATTCAACACATACACACACACACAGAGTTAGTTATAGAAATTCATCTTTTTCAACAAGGAAATAGGAGGGGAAGAGATAAAGAAAAAATGGGTAGGATAAGAAGGAGGGCAACTAGATGGCACAGTGGATAGCATATCGGGCCTAGAATCAGGAAAAAATCATCTTGATTCAAATGTGGTCTCAGACTCTCTTACTAGCTATGTGACCCTAGGCAAGTTACTTAATCCTCTTTACTTCAGTTTCCTCATGGAAACTGAGGTATGAGGAAACATTCCTCATAAAATGAGTTGGAGAAGGAAATGGCAAACCACTCCAGTATCTTTGCTAAGAAAATCCCAGTCACAAAGAATTAGATACAACTGAAATAAATGAAAAATAGTAAAGATTAAAGGATGCAATAGTCAGAAACAAAACAGAAGGGAACAGGATTTAAAAAGAGGACAACTATAAGAGAATAGAATGGAGGGAAATAAACATCACTATGAATGTGAATAGGATTAATTTACTCATAAAACTATAAAAGACAAAAGAAAAGATTAGAAACCAAAACCCAGAAGAAAATATGATGGTATTTAAAAACCCTAGAGAGTCAATTAAAAAACTAGTCTAAATAATTAAATGACTTTAGCAAAGATATAAACTCATCAGCATTTATATATAGCTATCTATATTAACAAAAAAACCAACAGGAAGACTACTTTCTAAAATACACATAGGAACTATATGAACACAATTACAAAACACTCTTCACACAAATGAAGATAGATGTAACTGGAAAAAAATTAGTTAATCATGGGTAAATCACTATAAATATAATGATGCAATATAACAAAAATGACAATACTACTTAATTCACTTATTCAAAGCTATATTAATAAAATTACTAAAAAATTACTTTATAGAGTTAAGAAAAACAATAATAAAATTCATGTAGAGAAATAAGAGGTCAAAACTATCAAGGAAAGCAATGGGGAGAATGGGTAAACATTAAAAAAGAGGGGTCTAGCAGTTACAGATCTCAAACTATATTACAAAGCAGTAATCACCAAAATAGTTTGATACTAGATAAGAAATAGAATGATTGAGGGAATAAATTAAGTATACAACAAACAAGCAAATGAGCACAGTAACCCAGTAGTTGAGAAACCCAAAGTTCCTTGGAGAAAGAACTCAGTATTTGACCAAAAAATAGCTGAGAAAATAGTCTAGCAGAAACTAATCTAGGCTTAGACCATCATCTAACACTATATATTAAAATAAGCTCAAAATGACTACATGATTTACACAAAAGTGGTGATATAAGCCAATTAAGATGGCACAGAAAAAATTACCTGTCATATCTATGGATAAGGGAATAATTCATGAGACACACAAAACATAGAGAGGAAAAAGACAGAGAAAGAGAGAAGGAATGAGAGATAGGGACAGAGAGATTCACATAAGCTAAAAGGGATAATTTTGGTAACATAAAATTTAAAAGTTTTGTACATACAAATCAATGCTGCCAAAATTAGAAGAAAATCAAGAAATGGGGACAGGGAATTTTACAAGTTTCTCTAATAAAAAGTTTGTTTCTGAAATTCATAGAGATCTGAGTCAGATTTATAAAAATAAGAGCCATTCTCCAACTGATAAATATTCAAATTATATGAAGAGTTTTCTGAAGAGGAAACCAAAGCTAGTAATATTCTTATGAAAAAGCTCTAAATCACTAATAATTAAAGAAATGTAAATTAAAACAGGTACCACCTCACAACTATCAGATAAAGAAAATGACAAATGTTGGAGGGAATAACAAAAAATAGATACATTAATGCATTGTTGATGAAGCTGTGAACTACTCTGACCATTCTAGAAAACAATTATGAAGGATGCTGAAAGAGCTATAAAACTTTCCTTACTCTTTGATTCAACAATACCCCTACTAAGTCCCTATATCAAAGAGATCAAAGAAAAAGGAAAAGGACCCAAATGGACAAAAATATTTATAGCAGTCCTTTTTGTAGTCACAAAGAATTAGAAACTGAAAGGTGCCTATCAATTAGGGAATGGCTAAGCAAGTTCTGGCATACGAATGTGATAGAATATTCTTGTGATATAAGAAATAATGAAGAATATGTTTTCAAAACAACCTGAGAATACGTCAATGAACTGATGGAAAGTGAATTGAGCAATACTAAGAGAATAATCTACACAGTAACAGCAATATTATAAAGGTAATCAACTATGAAAGACTTAGTAAGTCTGATCAATACAATAATCTACCACACTTCCAAAGGCTTCATTACATAAAATAGTATCTAACTCTAGACAGAGAGTTAATGGATTCAGAGTGGAAATATACTTTTTCCTTTTTTTGTAATTTTTTTCTGAATTTTTCTGAATTAATGCAGACATGTTAGATATGATATTATATGTACAATGAGCACCACATTTCTTGTCTTTCAACAGGTAAGGGGCTGGAAGGAAGGAGAGAATATGATACTGAAAATAAAAATAAAATAAAATAAGCAATATCATACTACCCCTAAATGTATATGGAAAATAAACATTTAAGTCTTTTCAACCTGTGCCAGTAAGAGCCAATAAAGATGTTTTCTTCTATATATCTTCAAACAGCATATTAGTTTTCCTGTTGAAATTAGAAATGGGAAAACTCAATTAAATAAATGTATACTGATTGATTCAGTGGATTTGATTTAGCTTTCATATTTTAACATTTAGGGGATTTAAGTTTCTAAGTTATTGATAGTTACAAGCGGAAGGGGGAATTGCAATTTTTTTCCTCCTTTACCAACAAATCACTAATTATGTATTTTGTGGTAATATAAAGCCTGTGCCAATTCAGCAGTCAATGGTTGTTGTATGATAAGCCTCTCACCCTTAAAAATTTAATTGTCCAAAGTAATTATTTTCTTTGAAGATGTTCAATATGCTAGTATTTATTTTCTTTCTATGGGATAGCTAGTTATGATAGTTTCTTTCAGCATGGACAGTTGAATGTTTTACTTTTATTTGTCATTTGAAACTGGTAAACCTGGTACAAAGCATTCCTCCATACTGCTGAGGTTTCAACTTTTAAATTTATGAAACAGAAAAGGATCTGGATGTATACCTATGATCCTCCTGATTTTATGACGATTAGCTGCTATTGTGACATTTTAAACCCTCTCTAAATTCAGGTAAGAATTCTTGAGTCATCCTTGCCCTCTTTTTCTCTCTCTTCCCTTCTCCCTGCCTCCCTTCTTCCTTTTCTCTTCCCTTCTCTTCTTTCTCTTTCCCCCTAATTTATCACACACCACTATAGAAAAGAAGAAGATAAGACCCAGTGATGGCCCCTATTCTAGTAGACCACTTTTGTATTCTGTTTTCCCATGGAACCAAAAGCTGTATCACACACCCTTTTCCCCTGAGTTATTATAACCATGGTTAGCCTGAAAGTGGCTGTGCCCAACCTGTAGAAGCCCACAAGGTAAGCACAAAGACAGCAGTCTCAAGAGGGAGTAAGCATGTTCTCCCCCCCAAAAAAAAAGTTCCTAAAATACCAATACCCTCATTTGCCCCACACTACTTTTATCTTTGATTCCCATGATTATAGTTTCATAAACTTCATGCTGGAACAAATCATAGAATTAAAGATGTAGAGCCTGTCCAACATATTCATATTGTTGAAAAGAAAACAGAAATACAGATTCTATTCTCAGCCAAGGTTACACAATAGTAATACACAGAACAGTGATATAACCAGGTCATTTGATGCCACAGTCATTCTTATCCTTTACATTCCATCTTCTTCCCATTCTCAATTCAGTTAATATCAAGCAAAAATCATAGACATGCAAACATATTGTCTACAAACCCCCTTCTCCTCATCATCTCTTTCAACTATTACTTTGTGAGTTGGATAAAATGCCCAGCCTTTTCTCTTATTCATCCTTATTGTTCCACTTATGAGTCTACACTGATACCAATCATGATTGATAAGTATGAATAGTGCTAATACTATCCCTATATTAAGGAAAAAGCAAATTATGGAGTTTTAAACTATAATTAAAGTAGTAGTGTCATCAAATTCTAGAGTCATAGAAAGTAGGCAGTGTTCTTTATTAGGTCTTTACAAGTCTCTATCTTCCTCTCATTCTCTAATAGAACCTGTTTTTCCTCAACTCCTTCATATTAAGTGAAATGTTTTTATTCATTTTTTTACTATTTGGCTAAATTACTAGTACTAGATACAAAATTATCATTTTACTATTATTAAATTATAAATGTGCAGTATTTCAGCTACATTGTGTACTAAATGGGTCTTTATGGGCTATCTATAAAGAAAATACAAGTCATTCTCAAAATAATGATTGTTGTATGGGCAGGACTGAAAGAAATCATTTATTATACTGGTTTATTCATTGCAAAGAAATAACTATAACTAGAATAATCCATTATTATTAGACAGTTTCCATCATGATATGGATGTAATTTTAACTTGAAAAACACTTGTTCATTTTAGGAAATTCCTGGATTGAAGAACCTATACTGATAAGTTAAACCTCAGCTTTGTCCATACTTGACCCATATGGTAAGGTGTATATCAATTAAAAAAAAACTGGGATGGGGGGGATATGGCTAAGTTGATTGGGTCAAGTGTAGAAAACATAAGAAATTTCAGAAATAGCAATTTATTGAACATATTTGTTCATTCCATCATTTACTCAACATATCTTAAAAATTCCTCTTCCAACACTTTTCACATCTCTATCTTCTTAATTTCTTCCTCAATTCATATTGATCCTACATCATATTTAAACTACTGAAATAGTTTCTATAACTTGTTCCTACATCTTCCATTTTATATCCCCTAAAATATATCCAACATCCAATTGCCAAATTAACTATCCTATAACCCTTCCTGATTACAAAGTCATCCTCTCCCAAACTTTTGCTTAAAAACTTCAGTGGATACACACCTGTCAGATTGGCTATAATGACAGGAAATGATAATGACGAATGGGGGATGTGGGAAAACTGGGACACTGACACATTGTTGGTGGAACTGTGAACGGATCCAGCCATTCTGGAGAGCAATTTGGAGCTATGCTCAAAAAGTTATCAAACGGTGCATACCCTTTGACCCAGCAATGTTTCTATTGGGCTTATTATATCCCAAAGAGATCTTAAAGGAAGGAAAGGGCCCCACATGTGCAAGAATGTTTGTGGCAGCCCTTTTTGTAGTGGCTAGAAACTGGAAACTGAATGGATGCCCATCAATTGGAGAGTGGCTGAATAAATTATGGTATATGAATGTTATGGAATATTATTGCTCTGCAAGAAACGACCAGCAGGACGATTTCAGAGAGGCCTGGAGAGACTTGCATGGACTGATGCTGAGCAAAATGAGCAGAACCAGGAGATCATTATACACGGCAACAACAATTCTATATGATGATCAATTCTGATGGACATGGCTCTCTTCAACAATGAAATGTTTCAAACAAGTTCCAATTATTCAGTGGAGAAAGCCATATACACTCAGAAAGAGGGATATGAAATTTGGACCACAACATAACATTTTCATGTTCTCTATTAATGTTTGCTTGCATTGTGTTTCCTTTTTCTGATTTTTCTTTCTTGTAGATATATTTTTTCTTGCACAACAATGATAAGTGTGGAAATATATATACATATATTCGATTTGTCAAGTATTTTAACATAATTAACATGTAGTGGATTTCCTGCCATCTAGGGGAGGGGTGGGGACTAGGGGGAAAAATTTGTAACAGAAAGCTTTGTAAGGGTCAGTGTTGAAGAATTACCCATACATATGTTTTACAAATAAAAAGTTTTAATAAAAAAATAATAACAATAATAAACTTCAGTGGATTCCCACTACTTATTGAATGAAATTCAAGGTCTTTAACATTTTAGTCCCAATCTACCTGTCAGGATTTTATCTTCCACTATACCTCTACTCTACCCCTATTCAATGAAAGAGGAGTGACTCACCCCAAATATGTGACCTCTCCCATCTCTGTGCCTTTATTCATGTTATTCACCCAGGATCACAGGGTCATAGTTCAAACCCCTTCTTTTAAAGATGAAGTAACTAAGGCCCACGCAGTTAAATGATTTATCCATCACTGTGGATTCAAAAACGGGTCTTCTGATTCTTGTGATGGCTTTATGACCTAATCATCTCCACCTCTTGAAAGCTAATCTCTTAGAATCCTCTGATCAAGAAAATAGGGAACTACTCAGAACACACAAGGACTTTTTGCCACAACTTTCACTTTGGACGAATTCACAAATTATGTGAATCCACTCACGACCTATGAAATGCATAGTGCAATTGTATAGGACCAGGCTGTTCTAGTCATATTCATTATAGCTCACCTAAGTCAGAAATAAATATCTCTCTTATATGTGTCTTATGCATTCCAGGCATATTATCTCCTAGATGAACATAGGCAAATATAATATTCTTTTGATCTATACATAATTTGTATCAGTATATAAGAGCTACGTGAATCCAAAACTCATTTCTTAGTGTCAATACATCTATTTAGACTGTTAAAATCTGTATTGATATTGTGACCTGTGCTTCCAATTTACTGAAGCAAACATATAAAGGCAGATTTTTGCTGAATAAAATAGTGAAACTTTGCTTTATGATTTAGATTTTTAGAGGTATCATAAACTCAACCTAACATGACAAAGTCACAGTAAGCTAAAACCATCTCTTAATAAATTTAACTGGGCATAACTCCCAGAGAACTCAAACTCAGCAAGTGCTAGCACTTCGGTATAATGAGTATATTTACAATAGGAGCCTTTGAGAAGCTATGCATCTTCTTTTGGGAACTTCTTTGGGAAGTAATTAACAAATATTTATTAAGCATCCATTATTGTCAGGTGCTACAATAGACACTGGAGATAAAAATACAAAATGAGTCAGTGCCTAGCCTCAAGGACTTTACATTACTAACTACCAGATCGGTAGTGGTCCCCTAGATTTGCCGTTTTTGGGTCAGCTACTGATTGGTTTTGTACATCTCTAATGTAGTTAATGCATATTATTGTGCATTAGGATTATTGGTGTTTTGTCCTTCTGCTACCCAGTAAGCTCTGTGAGGGCAAGAGTCATGTCCTATCCAATTTTATATCTCTTTCCACCCCCAGCACTTTGCATAGTATTTTGTACATAATAGTTGCTTAATAATTATTAAATTTAATTGAACTTCTCAAATGGTTTAAATTTCCAAAAGCCATTCATATAGTTATGTACCTACTCACCAATCTTTAACTGTAATCCATCCTGAGATGTTCTTACTTCCGAGTCCATACTCTTCACTTTAGGCAGGTAAACAGGAGCTCATTGACAATTCGTCTCAATCTCATCATCAACTCATCATCAAAGTTTTTCCTTTGATAAATGAAAAGTTGAAATAGATAAGCTTTGAAGCTCCTTCCAAAGCTAAATCTATGATCCTATGAACCAGTAATAATCAGGCTCATCTACAGTAAATTCTCTTATCTAAAAGTTTTCTCAGGCCTTACTGGTTCTGTCATGCTCTATCTCTGAAAGAAACTGCTCGGTCCCTTTTATTATATAAGTTTATAAAGCACAGTATACTCCAGATGATTGTGCTAGTCAACTAAAAACATCAAGAACAATTCTAATTAGGCCTTGTCCAGACTGTAAACTCACAATCATTAATATTCCCTGATTGTTTGCTCACAACTCAATAATTTTATGGATCCAGAAAATATCTCCTCAATGTAAAATAATATTTTTGTCTCTCTCCTCTGACCTGGGACAAGGGGAGAGAATTCTTGAAAAGTTCCAGCTAGCAGACAGAGTGATAAGGAAGGCTTTTATTATCTTTACTATCTTCAGGCTATGATGATTGTCTCAGTGTCTTTCAAATATCCCAATGCTCTAAGAATTCCTAGGAGGTAATAAAAGGGACCCAAGATTCTTTATGACTGTCTCACTGACTTCCATCCCAATATCCATGTATTCTACAGGCAAATCTGCTCCTTCTCAAATCCTAAACTGAAATCCTGAAAATCCTTTGAGACAATATATAATGGGATTTTTCTTGTTCATCCTCAATTCTTATCAATGTGCCTTTATGCTTTTGTTTTTTGGTGGGCAATAATGGTAGAATGATATTGCTTTGGTTTGGTATTTTGAGGACTCTTAAAGTACATAGTCTTCTATAGCAATTATTAGCACTTCCATTCACTGATTCCTTTTACTCATTCACTCAAGAAATTGCAAAATTCTGCCTACTCTGAAGAGCAACACACGTGTTCATACACACAAACATATATTTTTGTCTACTTTGGAAAGAAGAGTGATTAAAACAAAGGCAGAATTCGGATAGCTATCATGTCCCTCATCTCCTGTGCCTATCCCGGAATCAGTAATCCCATAAAGAATAATTGCGTTGTTGCATGGATCTGCCTATCTGTTTTGCAGTTTTAATCAACATTCTACTGTTCACTTCATACCATCCTACACTGAAAAGGGCATGAATATGACAATCTACCACTCTATGTTCCAATCACAATTCCTGTGACTTCTTATGTCATGACTACCATTCTCTGATCACCACTCCTTAGTAGCTCTCCCTATTAAAATGGAAGTGCCTTAAGAAAACAGTCTCATTTTTGTGTTCGTATCTGAGGCACTGAATATGTTGTGTTCGTATCTGAGGCACTGAATATGTCTTCTGTTGGAAGATGGTCAATACTTGGTAATGCTTTTTAAATGATTTATTGATTTGAGAGTCTCCTTTATGTTTCAAAAATTATTAAATAAAGTAATCTCTGTGGTTGTACATTTGAAAGAATGTTGTATGATCTTAACATACAAAGAAGGAACATATTACCTCTCAGACCTGTGGAGGGGGAAGGAATTTGTGACCAAAGAAGAACTAGAGGTCATCATTAATCACAAAATAGATAAGTTTGACTATATCAAGTTAAAAAGTTTTTGTACAAACAAAATGAATGCAAAAAAGATTAGAAGGGTAGCAGTAAACTGGGAAAATATTTTTACATCCAAAGGTTCTGATAAAGGCCTCATTTCTAAAATATATAGAGAATTGACTAAAATATATAAGAATTCAAGCCATTCTCCAATTGACAAATGGTCAAAAGATATGAACAGACAATTTTCAGATGAAGAAATTGAAACTATTTCCGGTCACATGAAAAGGTGCTCCAAGTCACTATTGATCAGAGAAATGCAAATTAAGACAACTCTGAGATACCACTATACACCTGTCAGATTGGCTAAAATGACAGGAAATGATAATGATAACTGTTGGAGGGGATGTGGGAAAACTGGGACACTGATACATTGTTGGTGGAACTGTGAATGGATCCAACCATTCTGGAGAGCAATTTGGAGCTATGCTCAAAAAGTTATCAAACAGTGCATACCCTTTGACCCAGCAGTGTTTCTACTGGGCCTATATCCCAAAGAGATTTTAAAGGAGGGAAAGGGACCCACCTGTGCAAGAATGTTTGTGGCAGCCCTTTTTGTAGCGGCAAGAAACTGGAAATTGAAAAGATCCCCATCAATTGGAGAATGGCTGAATAAGTTATGGTATATGAATGTTATGGAATATTATTGTTCTGTAAGAAATGACCAACAGGAGGATTTCAGAGAGGATTGGAGTGACTTGCATGAACTGATGCTGAGTGAAATCAGCAGAACCAGGAGAACATTATACACAACAACAAGACTATATGATGATCAATTTTGATGGACATGGTTCTCTTCAACAATGATGTGATTCAAACCAGTTGTGCTGCGATGAAGATAGTCATATACATCCAGAGAGAGGCCTGTGGGAACTGAGAGTGAACCACAACACAGCATTTTAACGCTTTCTGTGAATATTTCCATGCATTTTGTTTTCCTTCTTAGGTTGTTTTTTTCTTCTTCTCTTTCTAGATCTGATGTTTCTTGTGCAGTAAGATAACTGTATAGATATGTATACATGTATTGTATTTGTCATATAATTTATCCTATCTAGCATGTATTAGATTACCTGTCGTCTAGGGGGGGGGGGTGGGGGGAAGGAAAGGAAAAGCTTGGGGAAAAAAAAGTTTTTTTGCAAAGGTCAATGTTGAAAGGTCACACATGTTTTGTAAATAAAAAGCTTTATAAAAAAAAAACAAAGAAGGAACATATTTCAGAAGAGAGCCTTTTCAAGTATATTTCACTCTACAAAGTAAATTTTTTATATAAAAAATAAAAACACATGGATCTTATATTAATATGCCTTTCTGTCAATCTTGATACTATAAAGATGTGATCTATTGTGGAAAAATATTTTTATTATTAATTTCTTATAAAAAAGTATGATACATGTAAAACCTATGCATTAGTAGCTATGTAGATCATGAATAGAGCACTGGGTATGGAGTCAAAAAGATCTAAGTGCAAATCTGGCTCCAGACACTTAATGTGTAAACTTGGGCAAGTCACTAAACTTCTATTTGTCTCAGTGACCTCAAATGTAAAATGGGGGTAATAATAGCATCTATCTCCCAGGACTGTTTTTGTGAGGATTAAATGAGATATTTAGAAAGCATTCAGCACAGTGCCTAGCATATAGTAGATTTGGGGTTTATATATTTGGTTTTATGGCATAAATGTTAATTATTATATGTTATTCTCATAAGTATTTTATGGTAGGTTGGGGGATCTTGGAAAGATGACAGGGAAGCTTCCTATAAGAAAATCTTCTCTCACCATGCCAAATAATATAAGCAAAGGGGCCCAAAATTCAGAAAACTCAGAAATGGCAAGAACTTAACTGAAAGAACTCACTATATGGTATTCTTTACATTATTTATTTAATTACTTTCAATTTTTTATTTAAATTTTTTTTCTGAATCTAAACACCAAATAAACTAAATTAAATATATATAAAGGAGAAAGGAGAAAGAATTGAACGTGAAACCTCAAATTTCTATTATATAGCAAAACTCAAATGGAAAAAATCTATGGAGTACCAACATGAATAAACCCCAAATTAATTTCACCAGGTCACATAATAGTCAAATGTCAAAACATCAAAGAACAAACTTTGCCAGTCCCAGGGAAAATTCTTTCACATTAAAAAGTGAATCATTCAAAAAATCACATGATCTCCCCATGGTTCCAAGAAAACAAAGAAAAATTAAATGATGGTCCAAAAAATAAAGATTATCAACAACAAATATATTTTATATGTATTTGTAGATATATATTATGGGTATACATACATGTATGTATACATGTATGTATGTATAAATATATATGAATATGTACTTACACATATATGCAAAACTCAAACTAAGCATCAAATGAAATAATTAGATGGTCAGTAAAAGGGAGAAATTCTAATCATTTGTCTAATCACCTCTAGGAACACAGAGGTGAATAGGATATTCTACATCCAAATTCATTGAACAATAAAAAGTTAAATACTTTTAGATAATACTCAAAGACTAAGAAATGCATATGTGTTTTCATGTTACTAGGTTTGGACAAAAGTATGAATGTGGAATTGGGATACATTTGTGCTTGTTTGATTTCCTTCTTTTTTAAAAGACAAATTCTCCAAGAAACAATAAGAAGGCATGAAGAAAATTACTCATATAATGCAGCAGTATCAAACTCAAATGAATATGGAGAAGGGCCACAGGATTTGTGAAACCATATATTAATGATTCCTGCAGGCTATATTTTACTTAGAAAATTACATTAATATTATCTATGTTTTACTGCATTTTCACTTATTTTGTTCAATATTTCTCAATTACATTTTAATCTGATTTGGGTTAAACTCAAGAGTGCTGTGGGCCATTTATGGGGTACAGACCACTGACATCAAAGTTAAAACAGAAAATAGTTAAAAGCAGAAAAGTTCAAGTAACTCATTTGAAGAAACAAGATTTAGAACATCTAGAAAAAAGATAGTTTTTATATATAGGAATTAATGGAGTAATAGCACTTTTAGACCTCAAACTATATTGTGAAGCGTTGTCATCAAAACTCTTTGGCACATGTTAAATTTTTTGTTTATGTATATCAATGAAATATACTAGAAAAGGAAGATTCAGAAACAGCTGAACTCAATAACCTAGTGTTTGATAAACTCCAAAACATCATTTATCATGGAAGTAATTCCCTATTTGACAAGAATTTCTAGGAAGACTGGAAGGAATTAAACTGAGCTCAATATCTTATATCATACCTTCCCTTTGCTAATCATTTCCCATTTATCCTGTATATAGCTTGTTTGTAATATTTGTTTGCTTGTTGTCTCCTCCATTAAATTGCAAACTCTTTGAGGACTGATACTATCTTTTATTTCTTTTTTAATATCTAACACTTAACACAGTGCCTGGCACATAGTTGGCATTTATTGCTTATTGGCTGAGTGGACACCACAATAAACTCAAAATGAATATTTCAACTTAATATAGCATTATAAAATTTAAAAGAGACTCAGAACAAGTACCTTTCATATCTATAACTAGAAGAATTCTTAACCAAATGTAACAAGTGTATGCTGTATCCAAACACATTGTAGCACCTCACATTTCACAAAGAGGTGATCAGTAATCGTTCATTTCAACCTGCCCTTACACTGATAGGTTTCCTATTCTAAAGAAATGCTATCACATAGTAGCATTCAAACTGTCTCTAGGTCCTAAGGTTTAGACTGTTGTGGGGAAAATACGTTGGCCCTACTTGTCAGTATAGCTTTCAAGAACTGATCAATGTGCTTCCACCTAAACAAACCAGCCATGGGTTGATAAAACTTTTAGATTATAATGATAATAATGATAATACTTTTAGATTATAAACTTGAACATTTATCTAAAATATGGCAAATAATAATATGTGTGTACATATATATAAGCATGTATAATAATAATAATGGATCACTCTCCCACGACTGTACTTAGTATCCCTGAGGGAAACCTGACAAGAAAACAAGAGTGAAGAAAATTCATGTTCTTGAGGTAACTCAGAGTTCCAAACTATAGGCTTTGAAGTCATTAGGCTGCTGAGGAACATATATATACCACATATAACTACTCTCCAACAGAAGTTTACCACTCTTCTGACAGGCAAAACCTCTTCTCATAGGCTCTCAAACTATTTAAACAATTACAAGTTCTTTCATCTAACCCTTAAATATCATCCTTTTTTTAAGCTAGTAGTTCTCTTTCAGCCAAAGAATTGAAAGCTCATCAAATTTGTATTTTTTTCTGGGATATAAAGATACAGACAACCTTCTATTAAGCATATGCTATTAAGCATATTAAGCATATTAAGCATATGAACTGCAAAGCAGTTCAAGATGATTCTTTGAGCAAGACAGACAAGCCCAGCCAATTATTAATTCATCTGGATTCTGAATCATACAATTAGATAACTCTTTCAATATAACCAAGCAGCTATAAAACTATTTCACCAAACCACAAAAGGTAGCAAAGAACAGCAAAGACAGGAATATAGGGTAGATGATCATGTTTCTTGCTTGAATTTCTTTCTAAAACACACACAGAGAGAGACAGACAAAGGCAGAGAGAGAGAAAGAGAGACAAAGAGACACAGAGACACAGAGACAAACAGAACAGAAAGACATAGAGAAACAGAGAGTAGAACCTGAGTGATTCTGGAAAAAGTAACCAAAAAAAATATCAATGAGCTAAAGAATCTAAATAATAAAAGATATAATAAAATACAAAACTCTAGATGGCATGGAAGCATAATACCTGGTGAATTTTTATCCAAGGAGTTCCAATCTCTCTTCAGCCAATGAGCTGCTTGCTGCTGAAGTCATCTGTCAGCTATTGCTCTGGTAGTCACCTCTTCTCACAGTGTTTCTCCCCCCTGTTCCAGTCCAGTCAAGCTTCTTCATTCACCTTTTCACCCTACATTCAATAGACCTCAATGACTCACTTTTCACTTCAAGTTAAAGACTTATCACATATCCTCCATGAAATCAACAATCTTCATTTAGAAATTCCAGTCTTCAGTTATATAATTTTTCATTGTATGCTCTTTACTCCCTTGAATCTTAAAAGATTTATATGCAAATGACCTGAGACCAAAATGCCTTGCAGCTTCAGCCATTCCATAGTCTCCAAAAGGGTTCAATTTAACAAAATGCACCTGACAATTGTTTCACATTTTCATATTTTTGTTTTATTAGTTTGTTCAAAATAAGTTATTTATCTGCATAATTTTAAATTTACATTGTTCACATTTAAGAAAACTCTTAGTTTTCTCCCTATTGTCCCCCCACCAATATTCCCCAGCTGTTAATGCCTTCTACTCAGAAATCAACACCTACCTACTCCATTTATATTTTGTAAGTAACTAGTTATTTCCATGTTGTCTCCACTCATTAAAACATGTGTTCTTTGAGAGCAAGGAGTGTTTTTGCCTTTCTTTGTATCCCCAAGTTTACCATAGTGCCTAAAACATATTAAGTACTAAATAAATACTTGTTAACTGACTGGCTGGCATCACCTACATCCTTTATAGGGTAATACAGCTTATGCCACAATTCATTTTCTGTTCCTTTTATAACAAATTGTTCAAGACTATCTGAAAGCTGTGTTTCTTTACGCTTAGATTTTACTGAGTTTTTATTTAACCAAATTTCTTTTTCTACTCTTAGGCATCAATCTGTTCTATGAAAAAGGAAATACTTTATATCCCTTATTAGTGGAATTCATTATTTGTCTTTTCTTATACAAAAAATACACTTTAGCCCTTTTTATCCATCATTTTCTATAAAGATAAAGTAGTGATGCCAGCTCCAGTAGAAAAATATCCTTGTGGGGCTGCATATTGAATTAGAAAACTATACATTAACAATATCTATGTTGTATTATATTTGTATTTATCTTATTAAATATTCCTCAATTGCATTTCCCAATTCTTGGGAAACTTGACACTTCTGCCTTACAAGAATAATAATTTTCACAAATACAAGACAGAGTGGACTACAAAAAAAGGGGGATAGAAATAAAATTTTAAAAATTAAAGTAAAAATTAAAATAATTTCAATTACAGGAATTAAAAGAATTGGCACAAACAAAATTGGCAGGATAAGAATAAAAGTGTTTGACAGAGAAAAAATCTTTGAGACAAATAGCTATAATAAAAGTGCTATTAACAAGCCAAATAGACAATTGATAGAAATACATAAAATCAAAAGACAGTTCATAATGAATAACTAGTTAAGAGATATAAACAGTAATCAAAAGAATTAAAAACTATCAAGTATTATATAAAAGATTTTTCAAAATCATAAACAATCAAATAATTGCTTATATAAGGATTGACAACACTAAGGGGATGGGGGAGGGGCAGTAAGGGATTAAGAGCCCTTAAATGAGAAAAATAATAGAATATTGTGGGACAGATCATAAAGGGAGATCCCTCTCCCAAAAAAATGAATTCACATTTATTTTGTGTATATTTTGTATATACTTATGTATACAAATGTTTTCTACTTGGGAACATGTTATCTCTTCCAGTATAATGTAAGCTTTTTGAAGTCAAGGCCATCATTCATTTTTATCTTTGTATTCCAAGCTCCTAGCAAACTGCCTAGAACATTGGTTGATACATTTTTCTTACTGCTACATCAGAGGAATCTAGTCTTGATTGATGTGTTCCCATGTAGAATAAAGTCATTTTATGGTATTTCAAACTCATTAAATATACAAATTAAAGCATTAATTCACTTTGAAAAATATGAAAGTTCAACTTAAAGGAATTTGCAAGCTAGAATAATGAAACAGAAACACTAATGGTAGACTGTGAAAATTTTAGACTAATTCTATTAGAAGTATTTCTTTAAAAAGTGAATTTTTGGAGTAAGAAGTAGGGATTAAGCAATCTTCAAGTATAAGAAAAACCCCAGTAGTCGTGTGTAGGAATATTAAGTATAAGAGAGGAACATGGAACAGATTCTAAATCCTTAGAAAAGGGAAAATTCTGAAAGTTCTCTGAAAAAGTTTCTAGTATTATCATATTAAGCCATTAAAGTCCTTGCCATCATTGTTAGTTCAATTTTCAAGTGGATTTACTAGAGATTTTCATTCTATGAGGACATATCTCTTAATTTGTGAAGACAAAACCAATCTTGTGTTCATTAAGAAAGTTGCTTTCAGTTTACAGATTTCTATTTATAGTTAACATTACTGAAACATATTCATCCTATATAACAACAAATATCTATGCTGTATTACTGAATGAAGTCTTTGCTCTTTGAAAACATCAAGGTATGGGATGCTTACCTTCCTAGTTAGGTAACTAGACTTCCTAGTTTTTCTGGGTCAGTTCCATTTCTGATAAATTTTACCCAGTGGGCATTTGCCCACAGAAAATTCTGCCTGCCCCCAAGTTATGGCTTTGAAAGTATTTGTAGAAAAGCCTTGAAGTACTTTCAGTTTCCTTGAAATAACCAAAGTGCTATTACAGCACTTTGGACTCTGAGAATCTTCTGGAGCAAGAAGTTAGCTATGAAAAAAAGCCAAGACTCAAAATTCAAACATGCTTTAGAGATCATATACGATATGAGGCTAAAGGAATGTACTCAACCAGAATTTCCCAGTGCCTCTCCTTCACCACCATAACAAACAAGTCAGGCTGAACTTAGTCCCACTCGGCTCTGCCTCCATATTTTCCTTTTTAACTACCTTTCTTTCACCTATTGTATTGTGTGAGACTAAATTTAAGTCTGAAATAGATAATGGGAAAACATTAGTTTGGACTGAGTATTCTCAGGTGAATTTTAGGCTTAACTTTCTGCAAAATATTTCTGATGATCAAAGCATGGGTAGAGTGAATCTCTTGAGTTTCTTTGTATGTAGTCCAATTGGCCATTCTTTGCCTCTCCATACGGGTTTTCTGATCCTTCTGCAGTTGTTTGATGTCTCTTCCCCCAAATTATTTGTAATATTGTACTTCCTTTGGATATAATGTTGTATATCCTTTTATATGTCCATGGGTGTTTCCCCCAGGTGAACATTATCTCCCCAGTGACTGGAACATACTAGATGCTTAATAAACGCCTGATTTATTCTTTCTAGCTCTGGGAGCACCCAAAGTCTTCTACAATTAAGGGTCTTCTCCATCATCCCCACTATTGCCTCCTCTAAGTTTCAAATCACTCCGCCAGCCCCATCCCCATCTCCACCTCCACCCGCCCCGATTTAAATGCGCCTGTGCAAAGAGGCCAGTCACTAACAATACCCCGCCCCTTCCAAACCCCGTGTTCCCGCTGGTGACTAGGGCGGGGCTTTGATCCGGGCGTTGGAGGGGAGAAGGGGAAGAGGAAGCCGGGGGCGGGTCACTGGAGGGAGCGTGAACCGGAAGTGGAAGAAGCTTCTCCCTTTCCAGGCAGATTCCGTTTGGCGCGGCCCCCGGCTCTCAGAGAACTTTCCTTCTCCCGGCTCCCTTGGCTGCTGCGCCCGACCTTCTTGGCCAGCAATCCTCTTGTGCCGCCTTCCGTCCGGGCTTTCCCGCCGCCGCTGTCTAAGCTTCTCGCCCTCCCGCCCGCCGTCTTCTTTCCTTCTCTCCATCCGGCCGGCCCCGCCGCAGTGATGTGCGACAAGGAGTTCATGTGGGCTTTGAAAAATGGAGACCTGGATGAGGTGAAAGATTATGTAGCCAAGGTAAGCGTGGGTCGGAAGAGTGGGGGCGACGCTCTGGGGATCGGACAGGGGCCGGGGAATGGCTGGCGGCTAACATGGGGGAGGCTTCTCCACCAGGGTCCGCGACGGGGAGGGATCACCCAAAGGGACAAGGACAAGTCGAGAGCTTTAGTTTTCTCCAAAGGACATATTGAGTCCTACTCGCTCAGGTTAGTTAATCAAAATTACCATCCTCCTAGTCAGTCAAGTTGACTTCCCTGAAGTCTAACCCCATTTAGCAATTCCAGACTCAGGAAGGCTGGTTAGCTGTAGTCACATCTACATCTCCAACAGAAGCTCCTTGATTTAGGCCGTTGTCCCGGCATTTCTTACTTAACACCTCTGTGATTGGTATTAAATCTGTGTTGAACCCACCCATAGTGAGAATAAAGTCACCCATGTGGTATTGACCCATGCACCTTTCTTTAAAAATGTTGAGCCTGACATAGCTTGAACGTATCCACAGAAAATGGTAGTTTTTAAAATGTCATAATTCTGAAACTTAATATCATTTTAAGGAGCTTTAATTTTGGGTGTGGCTCTTTTCCTCTCTCCTGCCACAACACAAATACACTTTTGCTTCAAGTGGTATAAGATTGTTAGTTGAGTGCGTTTAAAACATCTTAGCAGTTTTTTGCATGAGTATATTATTTCAGTCCAGCCTTCTGATTGATAGCATCCAAGATACTTGTCTAATAAATAATGTTGTTCAGTCATAGTATATTTGGTGTGAAGAGAAAACCAATTTATAACCAAAGCCAAATGTATAAAAATTGAATTTATATAGTCCCAAAGAGAAGGTTTTAACTATCTCAGTTTTTAGGAGGGCCTGCCTTTATTGACCACAGTGCCTGATTTTTATCAAACAAGTTACCGTTTTGACAATTTTACTCCTTTGTTGCTTAAAAGAATTGCAACAATTTTTAAAGAAAGTCATAAGTTTACAACAGATATAAATGTAAGGCTCATATAAATTCTTGTTCCTTTATTGAGCTCAAGAGTTGACTTTCTAAGAAAAATGAAATTTGTTTACCATCGTCTTTTTTTCCTGAAGTCAGTTGCCTATTATGAAGCAACAAACAAGTAGAATTAGTGTTTCTGAATGCTTAAAATACCTAAGACCTTGTGGACGACAGCTCATAACTTTTTCCAGTGTCATATTCAACTCTGTATCATTTAGGCCTTACTATCCACTCTGTCAATTATTTGCAGCAAATTATGATTACTATGTTGTGCTGTTTCCCCAGTAGCATTCTGAAGCCAGATACCATAAATTTGTCGATATGAATTGAATAATAAGCAAATATATATAATTCCCTGTCATTATATTGAAGGGGTTAGACTAAATCTCTGAGGCCCTTGATTTATGATTATGGTCCTATGAATGATACAGTGCTAGATTTAGAATTGGAAAGGACCATGGTTAATCAATCCATCCTCATTTTATAGCTATAAAGAGGTCCAGAAATGTTAAATAAACTTGATTCAAGATGACTGAAACAGTTTTAGAAAAGCAACCATTCCATCTCATATCCTTTAAGTTCCAAATCCAAAATTTTTTCCACTTCATTTAGTTGACTTCACAAACTAAACTCCATACAAAGTCTCCCTTAGTGTTTTCGAAAGGTCTAAGTATGTAAAATATCTTTCTTGAGTATACTTTTATGTTCAAATAGGTTTCTTTTATGAATTAAAATGTCAGTTTTCATTACTTGATTTGTGTGGGGGGAGAGTATTCTATCCATTTTCATTAGTCTATATCATTCAGATGTAGCAGAAAAGAGAAATAGAAGATAAGAAGGAATGAGTTTGTCCTAAAAAGTTTGCATTGAATAATCCTTATAAGCAAAATATTTAATTATTCTCTTTCTTAGATTTCTAAGTGTGATTTGACTTCTGTTTTCAGCAGTGGAAAGTAGTCAAAAGCTTGCATTTGCTAACTATTTCTTTTTTTTCCTCAGCCACTTAGTATCTCCCACTGAAGTCCTACATTTCTCATTTATTTATTCACTGGCCAAACTGTATGTTAAGGTTTTTTTTAATATATAAAGTATATATGCATGTTATGATATTTTGATTGTCATAATTAGATATGAAGACTAATTAAAAATTCTTATTCCTCTACCCTATCCTATTTTGAAGTGCTGTGACATTGTTCACATGCAGAGAAAAACCTTTTAGTTGACCATTCCCTCTTTAAATTTGTATTTAGGAATGTGGCTTCCCTCAATCAGCTATGCCTCCCCTTCATGTCTTACCTCAATCTGTTTCTGGTTTCTTCTCAGCAAAATTGAAAAATTATGGAGAAGTTAAAAAAACAGTGGTTCAGGACACACTTCTGGATCAGTGAAAAGTTAGCCAAGAAAATCGCTGGATCTGGGAACTTATCATGGATGAATTAAGTGTAAATAGAGGAAAAATAACTTTACATATATCCAAGTTAACTATTGAAGTATGGCTTAAAAATTGTTAAAAACCATTTTTGAAGTAGTTTTAGTTCAAGATAGCAATGTCATACTGAATAGAGAGCAAGTGTCTAGTCAGGAAGGCCTGGATTCAATTTCTACTTCTGAGACATGGGCTTTATGACCACAGACAAATTACTTAACTTCTCAATATACTAGGCAGTTGTCTTAAGGCTATAAGTTACAGAATAGTAGTTGGTCTGTACCTCCATCAGTGTAATGTCAATGAAGAAACAGGTTCATAATGGGGAAAAAAAACCAAATGTTTAACTTCTGAACATACATTTTTATTGTGGAGTGTTCACTTTATATGTCAAGTTCTAAACACTTCACATATAAAGAATGTAAAAGAAACAAGATATCGCACCATACCTAGCGAGCAACCATTTCCTAGTCTCTGACCCTTGACTACCATTTTTCTCACTTCTCTGTTCACTTTTTACCCCCACCAATCCATGTGTTATTTCTGATATTGCATTGTGTATTTGGTTGATTGGGGATATATCATACATGCATAAAATACCTTTAAGAGACTTACAAGTTCACATACAAATGATAGTAAATCAACACTTAAATCAGTCAGAGGTTCCTTATGAATAGTAGCCTCAGTTATGTATTAGCACAACTAAGAATTTAATATACTTCATAAAATCCATTAATGTTTCTATAGATTATTTTTTTTATTTTTATTTATTTATTTATTTATTTATTTGCTTTTTGCTGAGGTAATTGAGGTTAAGTGACTTGCCCAGGGTCACACAGCTAGGGACTGTTAAGTGTCTGAGACCAGATTTGAACTCAGGCCCTCCTGACTTCAGGGCTGGTGCTCTATTCACTCCGCCATCTAGCTGCCCCTATAGATTAATTCTTAAGGACATCACTCTGACAGTGTTTAAAGGAAATATGTAAAATGATGTACTATTTGTAAAAAAAAATTTGCTTTGCAAATTTTAAAACATTATATAAATGCTAACTATAGTTCTAATTAATATTTGCTTTATACATTACTTTAATATGTTCTAAATACATAGCAAGTTAAAAGGGTCAATGAGGACTGAGGTAGGCATGAACTTTAAAAAATTGTATCATGATAGAAAGGTAACAAAAAGGCTGTTTGATGTATGGAATGAGTAACCCTGTGAACTTAATAACTACAAAGGACACAGAAGACATAATTTTTAAAAAGCCTAATTTTTCTTATGTGACTTATGAAGTTGATCTCATTTTGTTATCTTATTGTTAACAAAACAATTGATCTTCATGATGATCATGGAACATAATATATTCATTTTACTCAAAAGACAACAGTATAGTGTAAATTTTAGAGATTTCTATCCAAAATTTTTAAATTAAGTTATACCACTTAACAGGTCCAGAAAAAAAGCAAGGCATTGTTGCATTGAAAACAGTGCATGAATACTGAAAAGATGAGCAGTACAAGTATCAGGGTACAATTGGGCCTAATCCAGGAAAACTATTTGGAGGAGATGCCTCTCATTATACCTTCACTAGGTTTTTTAAAGTAGTTTGATTGATGATATCATCACTTAAATACCTGGTGTGCACAGAATATAAAACCTTTGCCAGGTTTGAAAAGTTCACTAAAGATGAGTACTATTGAAATAGCAGGACAAATAGGTCCATGTCTGCATCAGGTCTGATTCGAACACTGTTGTTTACGTGTACTTCTATTTCACTTTCTGTGAAATACTATACATCAGGTCTCTAACTTCCCTTTCTTTGTGGTTTCCTTTCCCTTTCCATCCCCCATTCTGACTGTATCTATCCTCTACATTTTAATAGGGCTTCAGGTTTAAAAAGGCAACAATTGTGTGAGAGAAAATAGGATCGCTTGAGCCTGAGGGGGGAAAAAAAAAAATTTGACCAAGAATTGACTGCTTTCTTTAGAAATTTGAAAACTTTTTTGCATTTACTTTGATGTTGTTTCCTAAACAGTATCTAGATTGAAACAGACTAAAATTCAATCTGCTTTGTATTGATCACATTCAAAAATTTACCTTGCCTTGAAATTAAAATGTCATATTTTTCTTATTTCTCTATATAATTTATTTTCTTTACATAACAATTATGTATCAAATTATTAGATCATGCTATATTGATAAGTGCTTTAATTAGATATAAAATATTTACTAATGTAAATTTTCAGAAGGAGGTTTCTCTCATTAATATAATCTACCTAATGTTAATTGGTTTTGGGAAACTCTAGTTTAGCTATTGTTACAAGAGGTAGTTCCATAGAAATAACACCATAAATGGGCACTGGGCCAAACAGTACCATGGAGTTTTATAACTATACAGTAGATTGGTTTTAATGAAATCATTTCTGTTGCGGCAACCTTATGTTAAAACTTGGGAAGGCACAAGCTGCTTCAGTGTCTTGTACGTGCTTGCTTGATAAGTTAACAATATTTGTGAAATAGGATCTAGAGTGGCATACATAATAAGTAATACCTAATCAAATGTTTATTGGTTGCCCTTGCATAAGCCCCAAGCTTAGAATGTTATATAGTAATAAATATTTTCTTCGTTGAATATTAAAATAATCTACCATCATTAGAATATATAATTTGAGTTATCGGGGATAGATTGGATTGATCCATACATTCATTCAATTCATTTTGTCCTTTTAACAGTCAACATGAATTTTCAGAGTGTCTGACCAGGGCCAGTAGTGTAATTAATCTGTGACAGTGAAATAGACTTTTGTCTTAAAAGAGAAATGATTGATCTTGGAATCAGTTCAAAACCATTGTTACTTCTACACTGATGCATGCATGGGTGTGCCACATACTTGATATCATCACACATACTTTTGTTTACTGCACAATTTGTAGCCATTGCTAGAACCAGTCTCCTTCTTTGGCAGCTTCTTTTGAAACTGGGAAACTGAGTATTTTTTAAATAACAAATTTGTGTGACTTAATACATTTGCAAAGCAAATGAAAAGAGTATCAAGTTAAAAAATATGTTTCTATCTCTATTTCCTTTTTTTAAATGTTCCCCTTCATTCCAAAAGTACTGTGCCATCATTATGCTGTCATTCTGCCTCCTAACAATCCAGAGCTACTTTCTCTGACCCATAAACGTACTTATGTACCCCTTATAGCAGTGGTCTTTGAGTGAAATGTTCCATACTCCAGTATTCTAAAACCTTCTTTTAGATCCCTTAGTCCCTCAACTCAATGCCAGAGTTATTTGATTGAAAGCAGATCACTTAAATACCTACTGTGAGCAGAAATCAAAGTTTAGAAAAGATAAGGGTCTTAGTTTAATTTATTGAACTCTTTCTTCACTATCCCTATGAAATAGTTCAAGTAACTTTTTATGGATTAAGAAATTGTGACTTGCTGACATGAACATCTAGCACAGTCTTATAAGTATGTTAACAAATAATGAAGCAAAGTAACTATAAAGCTTAAAGGGAACAGATGAACTGATTGTGGTGTAGTACAGAAAGAGGGGGAAAGAGATGGCATTTCATCTGGACTTTAAAGGGTATTTGAGAATCCAGAAAACGTTGGGAGACAGAGTATTCTAAAGAAAGGATAATTTAAACAAAATAAAACTATAGTATTGGGGGGCAAGTAGTAGTCCACTGTGACTAGAGCATAATATATATAGGAAATAAATTTGAGAAAAGGTTGAAAAAAGTAGAAATGTAAGACAATTCCAGATTGTGGAGGGCCTTGAATGCCAGACAAAAGTTTTTAATCTTTATTTGAGATTCATGCTTTTGAAAGTGTGTAACATAACTGCATCTATACGTAAGAAAAATTGCTCTGGTAACTATATGAAGCATTGAAGAGAATTGAAGGACTAGTGATAATTGGTTCTACTGCATAAATCCGGGCAGGTGGTAAATGAAAGTCTGGACTGGTTGAAGACAGAGGAATAAAAAGAATAACCAGGAGATAGTGGATAAAAATGATGTTATAAAGATAGAATCTGTAGTACCTCCTGATTGATTAAATGTGAAAAATGACAGTGAAGATTATGTATAGGGAGATAAACTAAGATGAGTATGGGAGACAGCATATATTGTCAGGCAGAATTAGTGGCTAAAGGGTATAAGGGAAGGATGATTTTTAAGGTGTGACTCAGACATATAGGAAGAACTACTCAATAGGCAGCTGCAGTTTGAGGTCTGGAGCTCAACATTTATGCTATAAATTAAAAATGATCCCTATCATGCCCTCACACCATCATCCCCAAAGGTGTGAATTACAATAACAATTGTTAGTATCTCCTTCAATTCTCCTAGGAGAATATTCTTATTTAACAGAAATGAGACTACAAAAGGGAAATATTTGGGAGAAAGGGAAATCACTCCCCAATCTCACTCTACCATAGCCAGTTTACTTACAGATAAGGCCTGAGATTTGAGAAGGGAGTATTTTCAGTCCTTAGTCTATTTAATGTTTCCTTCTGCTGAGTGAAAACTTGACATTTGAGGACTCTCTAAAGATCTAAATTCAAAAATAAGGGACCTTAGAAATATCATTTCCTTATTTCTCTCATTGAGCACTACACTCAAGTATTCTAGAAGGTATAGGCTGACAGGTTTGCCCCATTCCAAAATATGATATTACACAGCACAGATCTTGAGGAATTGGGACCAAAATGACTTAACAATAAACATTAATTGTTGAATTTCTAACTGGGACTGCTTACACTTTATCTTTCATTGATTTAGTAAGAACTGTGTAGACTTTGAGGATTCAAAGACAAAAACAGAAGTTTTCTCTGCCTTATTTGATAAAAAAAAAAAGGGTCAGCAAAATAAATTAATATAATATATTCAAAGTAATTTCAGGAGAATAGAGCACTAGTAACCAAAAAGATCAGGATAGACTTTTGTATATGAAAACTCTTGAGCTGAGCCTCGAAAGAAACTGTGAGTTCTTTAAAAAAAAAAAAAAAAAAAATCAACCTGTGTGCAAAGGCACAAATAAACAGCCAAGACATGGAATGATATTTTTAGAGCAGTTTAGCAGGAACATAGAAGACATGAAAGAGAATATTATACAATAAGCCTGAAGACAAATTGTAAAGGGTTTTAAATATCAAACAAGAATTTGTATTTTATACTAAAAATAGTTGTGAACTACTAAAGCACCCTGAATTAGGGAGGGACCGCAATCCTTTGTTTTAGGAGTATTTAGCAAATTTAGCAACTTTGTGGACAGAGAGAAGAGACAGCCCTCAGGTAAACCAATTAGGAGGTTATTACCGAAGTTAATACTGATTATATGTTATATGTAATCTAATAGTGATTTGAAGGGGCCTCTGACTATATTATTATTAAGTCCCACCCCACTATGGTGGTAACTATGAATGTAGAAATGTTATAAAGATATAATCAAAATTTGGCCACTGATTGAACATGGAGGATGAAGACTGGCAAAGGGTCAGGCAGGGATGATTTTAGGATTGTAAACTTGGATAATTAAAAGATTGCTAGTGTCCTTCAAAGAAATAGGAAGAAAGGAAGATTTGGTGAGAAAGCTAATAAATTGTTTTGAACATACTGAATTTAAGAAGCCTGAGGGGACAACCACAACCATTTGGAGAAATCAAGTAGGCTTTGGTAAAGTGGAACTTAGGCCAGTTATCTAGATCTGAGAGTCAGCTGCATAGAGTATAGGGCCACCTTGAGAGTATAGTAAGACAAAAGTACAGAACCTCAGATCATACCCATGTGGTAGATGATTCAGTGAAGGAGCTGTCAGATGGGTAGGAAAAGCAAACCAAGAGAGCAGAGTACTTAAGGTGTGAAGGAGGAGTGGTTAACAGTGTTCCCAAACTTTTTTTCTTCTTGGAGCCTTTTTTCATTCTTGTCACTTTTACCTAAGAAGAAGTAGGGTTTGTCCATTTATTTCTTCCTCAGTGGAGTGACTTTCTACCCTCTGACTTTTTCTGAAATATCTGTTTTTGTTCCATTTCACCAAAAGAAAAACTTAGGAGGAGTAGAACCAACTTGTTTATCATCTTATCCAACCTACTGCAATTAAGGCAGTTTCCTATTTCATAAATTAAACTCTTCCAGCTAAAACTTTTACCCTTCCATCTATCCCAAACCTTTAAATACTTTTTGCAGAAGGGACTTAAACTCCTTATTCACTTCATTCACAAAATGTTTGGCCCAAAGGCTGTTTAAAATCCATAAAATCATTTGCTAAGGCAACACAGGCTATTATGAGCTGAAAGCTAGGTACAACAATCTCACCAATTGAGTACTATAACTTGCCAATTTTGTTCTGTTTACAAATGATGTTGTAATTATTCAAATGATCCTTGGCAGAAGAAAGGTTCCCCATGCCTGATCTGGCCTAATAATTCTACAGTAGTAAGTACAATGGCTACTAAGACCTAGGTAGTTAGTTTGGACTGCTGATTAAATAACAAGTGAATGGTGGGCTTTATTGACATTCTTCTCTAAATTTTAGATTACTAGGATTCACAGTGATACTCAATGAAATTTCCTTGTTAGCTCTGTACAGGTACTTCTGGATTATTTGTAAATAGATTAGATTTTTATGGAATACTTCTTATCTCTGATGAACAAAAAGTTAGAAACTGGCACAGAAGAGGTAAGTTATATTCTCTGAACCATCATTCTTCTGTTCATACAGATTGCATAACCTGCATTAAGGATTTAAAATCTGAAAAGAAGTAGTTTTTTGGTCATTTTTTCCTCATCATTTCTCAAGTAGAAAAATACCAAAAAGAGGATCCAGCCTATCCTAGCCAGTAGCTATGCCAACAAAAATATAAGTCGTTTAATTTCTTTCAGCATCTAGGTAACATGTTTTTGCTTTTTATTCATTAAGAATTATTTTGGGCATTGTAATGAAGAGATATTTTGGAAAATGCTTCCTATGTTTGAAACCTGCTCTCAGCAGTGAAATGATGTTAAAATTCCTAGACAATCTTATTGTGATAGAATTAATGAGCCTTAATAGTTATTTGACTGTCACAAGACATATTGTTATAAGTATTATATCTGAAAATAGCCTCTTTGTTTGCTTTAGCCTTTTGAACAGTTCCATGAGCAAGAATGAGGCCTTTGAATACTTTTTCATGAGGGACTTAAACTGCTTATTCATTTCATTCACACAAGTCTAGCAATGACTCACTTATCTGGAATTCAGCTATCCAGCAAATTAACCCATCCAATATACAGCTCTGTGTAGTCAAAATATCACAAAGTATTTTTGCAGTAAAATTCATTCATTTTACTCATTGGAAAATGATTCAGATCCTAAGTTAAAATTATTTACTACTACTTTCTACTTAATTGTAAGAAGTTTGACCATCTAATTTCCAAACTGACAAAGTAGAAGCAAAAAAGTAGAAGCTAGAAGGGCATTTGGCTATAGTTAGAAATACTGACAGTACTAAGAAGTGATAACAGAGAAGAAATAGCAAAATTTCGAAGGAAGACACAAGCTCAAAGAACCAAATTCTTGGAATTTAACATGGGCAAAACAAAACTATATACCTTAATAGACCCTGAAAACCTCATTGAATAGTACTCTAATTAAAGGACTGGAACCTTAAACTATATAGGCATTTGGTAAATGTTTAATTTAACTAAGCACCTTTTAAAAATTTTTTCCTTTTGGAAACAGGATCACATAAACTAGAATGTATCTTAGGCCATGTTTGAATTCAGGTCCTCCTGACTTTCAGATCACTGCTATATCCACTGTGCCACCTAGCTTGCCCCAGCATTTTACCCTGCAACAAGGTGATTATGTGATGATCAACAGTGATGGACTTGGCTCTTTTCAACATTGAAGGAATTCAAGGCAATTCCAATAGACTTGTGATGGAAAGAGCCATTCCCATCTACAAAGAGAACTATGGAGACTCAATATGTATGTATCAAGGCGTAGTATTTTCATCTTTTTTGTTATTGTTATTTGCTTTTTTTTTTTACCTTGTGTTTTACTTTTCCCTTTTGATCTGATTTAACTTGTACAGCATGGTGAATATGGAAATATGTTTAGAAGAATTGCACATTTTAAAACCTATATTGGATTGATTAACTTGCTATTTAGGGGAAGGGAGAAAAATTTGGAACACAAGGTTTAGCAAAGGTGAATGTTGAAAACTATCATTGTATATATTAGAAAAATAAAAAGCTATTTAAAATGTTAAATTATATTTGGTATACTGTATTTAAGATTTGGAAGCATTACTACATTTTAGAAACATTTCTACTCAGAATTTTACTCCTAATAGGCTTAACCGTTTCCTTCCATTAATTTATTATTTAAAAGAGTTAAGTAGTCATTTGGGAAAACTGCCTGTTCAAAATGGCCTGTATCCCAGAGGCTATGGATAGCAGAAGTTTTATTATGCTAGCTCTACTTTTTTCCTTCAAAAAAGTTGTTTTTCTCTACTGTCACCAAATTTTCATTCCAGCCTTTGATAATTATCAGCTTGTAGTTTAAAGGGAAATAGCATATACATAAGTAATAACACAGAGCAGTATTACACACTTTGTGTGTGTGTCACAAAAGTAACAATGAAGCTTCATAAAAGTTCAGAGGGAGGGAAGTATAATCAGGAAATGCCTCAAAGAGATGTCTTTGTAAGAGATTTATGAATTATTTTTGTCTTGGACCTTTTGGCAATCTAGTAAAAAGTCTATGCATATCCTTTTCAGAATAATGTTTTTATATGTATAAAATACATAAGATTTCAAAGGGAACCAATTACATTGAAATAGTTATCAAAATATTTAAAAAAAAAAAACACAAGTTCATAGATCCTAGGTTAAGAATGCCTAATTAGTCAAACCTTTAAATTTGAATAGGTCGCTTATCTTGGTAATGTTTGATCCATCTTTGTAGTTAATAATCTATATTTGGAAGACAATTTACAAAAGTATACTTTAAAACTATTTATACTATTATAGGGATGATGGTTTTTTATATTTCCTGATCATATGAAACCACATTTGAAGTCAATCAATTTTTTTTTACCCCAAATTAAAAGTATCATATTTTGAAGACATTCATGACAATAGGTTTTTCATTTTGCTTCATGTTCATTTGAGGGGGAAAAAATTCTCTGCTATCCCTCATTCCTTTTTATGAGCAATGTCAAGGAATAATGAATTGCAAACCAAATTAAAATTTCTCTTCTAAATATTAATGAATAACAAAACCAGAATTTATTATTAGCATGCTAGTAGTTCCACTTTGGATCAGATAAGTTCTGTAGCTTAAACAGTTAAAGGAATAAGTGTAGATTTTGACAAATTGCATTAGACAAAGATTTCACATAATTAGATAAAATGAAAATATTTTGTGCAGATAAAATATTAAGGGAAATGTGGAAACCTAAGACTTTACTGAATAAAAATGTGGTAAGTTATTTTCTGTCTTTTAGTTTTGAAAATATTTTGAATAGAATTGCTGTGGCATTTTTATTTTGGGGTTTTTTTTTTAAATAATAGTTTTTTATTTTTCCAATTACATGCAAAGATAATTTTCAACATTCACCTTTACCAAATCTTGAGTTCCAAATTTTTCTTCCTTCTTTCCCCCTCCCCAAGACAGCAAACAATCCAATATAGGCTAAACATGGTACTTTTATTTATTTTTTTCACTAAAAAAAATAAAAACAGAAAAGGAAAATAGAATAAAACAAAATAGAACATTGTCATGTTCCCAGCAGAACATCAGGGAGGAGTCAAAATATATAACAGATTACCAGTTCATAAAAGGATATATAATAATAGAAGAATTATATTCTTGAGTGTTCTTCTTTTCTTTCCTTCCTTGTAGATTGTTCTTTTGTTCTCTGCTGTGCACTTCTTTTACTTTATTTTTTTTTACTGCTTTCATGCCCTCTACCTTCCCCAAGCAGGCTATAATTAAGCACAGATATGTTTATATATATATGTGTGTGTGTGTGTGTATATATACATATATACATAAATGCATACCTGTCCCACTTCATATACATAGATCAACATACTCACATATATACACACATATTTACCATGCATCTAAAACAATATTAGTATGTCAGACATAGTGTATATTTCTCTCTTCATTAAATCTTTAAGTTTGACTTTCCCTAAAATCAAGGATTACTAACCATACATTTTTCCTAATAAATTCTTCTCCTAATCCTTGTTGTTGTATTTATGTATCATCTTTCTTATGCCTACTATCTTCTGCATTTATCCAGTCTTAACATGCTATTACTTAACCATGCCCCACCCATGAATCTCTCCTTTGTTTTCTCCCCTACCTCTTGTTTCTCCCTCTGCTTATCCCTCCCCCCTTATTTCTTTATAAATTTTGGAGGGTGCTATACTTCCATGATGTCTATGTAGTGTTGCTTATTTAACTCATTTCCGATGTGAGTAGGTTTTCAGAACTACAACCTCTCCTTTCCTCCTGTAATGCCTATGTATCTATTCTTCCTCTGCATCTCATTTGTATAACATAATTACTATTTTTTCCTTTTCCTACACAATTTTGCTTTTTAGAGTCAGATCATACTCAACTTTGTCCCAATCTTTCTTTTGAGTTACCCAATTGCTGATGTCAGTCTTAAACATATGGTATATATTTCCATGTAAAAAATATAAAGAATCTGTCCTTGTTAAGTCCCTTGAAGTTGATCTTTGATATTGGCTCTATTGTGTTAAATTTTCTATTGAGTTCTGGTTTAGCTCAAAGTCCTGATAATTTTCAAGTCCATTGAATGTCTATTTTTTTCATTCAATATTATGAATAATTTTGCTGACTATATTTTTGGCTCCAAGCCTCCTTTGCCAGTATATATGTGATTCGAGGAATTGTGGTCTTTTATTGTGGCTGTGATAAGTCCTATACAATTCTAATTGTAGCTCCAGTGTGTTTGAATTGTTTTTTTCTTACTTCTTACAAAATTTTCTCCTTGATTTGGGGGTTTTGAAATTTGGCAATAATATTCCGATGTTTTTGACAAAGGATCTCTTTGAGGTAGTGATTGGTAGATTTTTTTTTTCTGTTTCTACTTTCCTCTCATGTTCTATCATTCCCAGATAATTTTCTTGGATTATTTCTTGCATTATCCAGTCAAGTTTTTTTTGTTTTGTTTTAGTCACAACTTTCTGGTAGTCAAATTATCCTATTTTCTCTTCTTGATCTGTTCTTCAGCTTTGTTGTTTTTCTTATGTTTCACATTCTGTTCTATTTCATTCTTTATATTGTTTTGTTATTTCTTGGACTCTTATAGCTTCACTAGCTTCCCCTTACCTAATTCTAAAAGAATTATTTTCATCTTTAAGAGTCTGTATCTCCTTTTTTAATTGGTTAACCTTTTTTTTTTTCTTTTTTGAGTTATATAAATTCTGTATGGTCAGGAACCATTTAACATGGCTTTTTGGAGTAGAAGCTTTTTTTTTTTATGAGAAATATTAGTATAAGCACCTCTAATCTTAGGTCACTTGGATGGTGCCTCTAGCTTCACTTCAGCTCTCCCCTTTGATCTGGAACCCCAAATCAGAAGCCCCACCTTCCTGCAAGTGCCCACAGCCAGCAGTGTCCCTGCCCCACTGCTTCTGCTCTTACCAGGCTTGCTAGTTCCTTCTTGCCCAGGGGGCTATCTTTGTAGCACATCTGGCTGTTTTCTAATCAGCTGATGTTTCCTCAGTCTTCCAGGAGTCAGATCCCTGACTGGAAGGCAAAAGTTTCTGTGGTTCATGCTGAGACTCTAGCCAAACCCAATTAGCCCCAGGCTTTCCTACTTGGTGTTTCTGTGAATCTAGTCAGGAGCTGTTTGTACTTCACACTGATTAATCCTGGGCCTGGAATCTGTCTTTGAATATTCTTGCATTGTACCAAGACGACCCCTTTTCTGCCCCAAGCCTTCTTGATTTTTTACCAGTCTCTATTGACTCTGAGGCATAAATTTGTTCTGTTTGTGGGGGAAATCTGGAGAGTTTGAAATTTATGAACCTACTCTGTCATTTTCCCAGAATCCTCTCACTGCCACTTTTATTTTGAAAGCACATTAATAACAATCTGAATTGATTGGTAATGATTAGTTGTATATTTTGTGAGGGAAAAGATGTAGATCAAGATCAGTCATCTTGTTAATATGAGAATGTTTTTATGCAGGGAATATAGCTTATTCTTCATAAAAGCAAGTTTCATAAATGGTTTATTAGTAATTCCTTTCTCCAAATAAATACACTACAGACACACTGGAAATTGCTATTCTGTAACTGTCATCAACATGAGTTTGTGTTGCCCTCTGCCATTTCAATTTTAGCCAGATTCTCTCCCAAGAATGATAATAGTATCATAACTTTTGTTGAGCCATTGCAGGTATATATGATATGAATTGTTCGTTTCATATGGGTAATTGGAGAACTGTTAGATAGTAATGCAATTTTTAATATCAGTCTACTGTGGATTTTAACTAATAGTTAGAAACACATTTCTGATCATTTGAGTTGTCTGGTCTTCATAGTCTTCTTGAATAAAAATTTAACTTAATGATCTGTAATAAAATATTTGAACTAAGTGAAGTTTAGTTCATGACAGTGTTTACCCTGAATAAGAGAAGACAGGAGGATGTGATAGGTTTTTTCAAGTATTTGAAGGCTTGTCATGTGGAGGCAAAGTTAGATTTGTTCTCTTTGATCCCAGAGGGCCAAACAAGGAGTAATATGTAGAAGTTGTAAAGAGGCAAATTTTAGCAAAAAAATTTTTTAAATTAATTTTAAGGCAAAAAATTTCTAATGATTAAAATTGCTTAAAAGTAAATTGATCTGACTTGAAAAGTAAATGACTTCTATCTCTTTGGAAGTCTCCAAGCAACATAGATAACCATTTTTGTTCATCCTACATGATTAATGTATCATATCTCATGATTCCTTTCATATGTAAGTTGTACTAGATGACTACTAAAGTCTCTTCCAACTCTCAGGTGTTTTATTTTTTGTTGTTATTATTTTGTATTTCATTCAGTACTTGACAGATAACAGCAATTACTGATCATTTTCTGATAATAAAAATTTCTGAAAATAAAATTCACTAATAAAATTTGATGTGGATGCAATGTTTTTCTTAAAGTAAACATGAAACAAATGATGATCATGTTATAATCACTGTAAACGTTTCTTGCCTTTTTTTAATCCATACTTGAGGAAACATAACAAGTGCAAGTTTAATTCCATAATTTTCAGATACTGCTTTATTTTTCTTTTGCTGCATGTTGGACATCACATTTATATTAACTCTAATTTTTTTTTCTTTGTTGCTTACAATAGTAGATTTTTTCATTCACATCACATCACTTGACAGTATTGTTGCATCAGCTATTGTTACTTGGGACCTGTTTTGACGAAAGGTAAAGTTCTTGATTGTGAGCTTATACTCTAAAAAACCTTTTTAAGATATGAATGAACAAAAGCATAGTACAGGGTGAAACTGAAATTTTGGAAAAGGATAAACTCATACAAAGTTTGTTAAGTTAAATGTTAGAGTTTCTTTTTGTTCTACCATCAGTTAACTAGTATTAATTTACATGCTGTGCTACAGAATGGTGACACATCTGCTAAATTAGTCCATTTGTTAAGTAGATTTTGGGGACACCAGTCTCTTGTGTCAGTACAGTGTGTACTTTTTCAGTAGAGATCAGCTGCAGTATTATGCTGTAAGTTGAAGATAAAGAAAAATTCTTAATGGTTTTTCTAGATGAAGAAAAACAAAAGGAATTAATAGTGGAAATTAAATTGTTATTTTATTTAAAATATGGTGTTCATATCAAATTAGAACTTTTAAAAGTTTCAAACACTTTATTGCTTTTTAATGTTTAGTATACATATTAAGCCCAAAATTACAGTAGAGTTGCTTTTTCAGTGTGTATTGGTAAATTCTGGCATAACAGAACTCCTCACAGGTGCTACTATGCCACAAGAAAAAGAAACTGAGACCGAAATATAAGTAAAAATCAATTTAGTTGGTTTAATTTGGTAGGAATGGAGAATGATGGCTAGGAAAAAAAGATGGCTTGATTATGTGATAAGAGCAGAGGAATATAATTGTAAAACACAGTGCTCCACTGGTACCCTCATATCAAAAGGAAACAAGGAAGTTTATAACTGTTGAATGGATTAAGTTGAATTTATGGAAAGGCATGAACAGAAATCAGTTGCATCATGCTGTGAAGCTCAGGAAGTGAAAAATAGAAGCTATGTTATTTTCATTGTCTTTAAGATCAAAAAAATGAGTCTCAGAGAGATTAATTGACTTGCCTGGAGCTGTTACATATAACAACCTAGTTTTCTTTCCCCTTAAGTTCAATTTTTTCCCATGTATCCTGCTGACATTTATAAAAGATTAAACATTTATAAGAACACATCTAATTTAAACATTTTTGCCTTTCTTTGGATCCTAAGAACTTTGCACACTACAAGAGTCCCTCTTTGTTTTTGTTGAGCTTGAATTATGACCAGTGTAGAACTGGTCATAGTCCAGAGTATTTTGCCAAATGAAGACACTTGAAAAATATAGGATCTAAACAAATAGGCCCCAAGAGTCATTGTCCAGGGGACTAAATCAGACTGAAGATCGCAGGCATAAACAGAATACAAATATGTAGGCATGCGCAAATGTTACAATCTTGGGAGGAAGAAACAGAATCATAGTTGATATCTAGAGACTTGAGCCCAGCATATATAAAAGAGTTCACACAACAAATAACACAAGCTCACCCAAGAAGCTAATTATGTCCATTGATTCTAGAGCATAGGCTATCTAGCCTCTGTCTTTGTTTCGGATTTCACCAGTTTAGGGAAAAGATATATTAATGGAAAAGTGAGAAGAAATAAATATTCCAAAAGTGAGTTCAAATTTTGGTAACTTGACTGATTCCAGATGTTATATATGCTAATGATTTTAAAGAAAGAAATTTAATCTGATAAAAGGAACTTTTAAGTCACAATGCAAGTCCTGATTTTGGTGGGGTTTTTTCCAGATTGAGAGAGGTATAGCAAATAGAAGGAAAACTGAAAGCTAGTCTTAAGAGTTGTTATTACACGACTGTACCAGAACTCAAAAGGCTTATATTTATTAAAAGTTAAGAGTGTATATTCTTTTTTTTTTTGCTTTTTGCTGAGGCAATTGGGGTTAAGTGACTTGCCCAGGGTCACACAGCTAGGAAGTGTCTGAGACCAGATTTGAACTCAGGTCTTCCTGACTTCAGGGCTGGTGCTCTAACCACTGCGCCTCCTAGCTGCCCCATGAGTATATATTCTAAGACAGAATCTTTTCAGTACTTCACCAAAGACCGAAAACCCAAATTAAAATATAAAAATCTACTGTGATTTTAAGTCTCTCAGGGAAATTTATAAATTCAGCCTATAAGAATTCCTTTTATCTACATAAATCACTCCTCTGTAATTTGCTAGGCTCAAGAAAGACCAAATGACTTAAGCTAGCAATTATTAGGATTAATAAATGGGTTTTCCTCACTCTTAAACCCAGTATTTCTATTCACTTAATCCCATTGCCACCCTGTTGCATATGATACCATAATGTTGTGTAAATTTCATAAGGCCTTTTATTGTCTTTGTATAGATTGATGCCTCCATTCGGAGGACCAATTCAGTCCTTTTTCTCCCTAATGTAAACAATACAAATATTTTTTAAAAATTAAATAATTTTACTTGAGGCTAAAAAAAAGATTTATGTTCAATGAATTTTTAGTTGCAGTTGAATTTTAAACAAACTTTTATAAGAGTTAAACTGAAGAATGTATAAAGAGTTGGCAAGTCTATGAGATAATCATTACAAGATGGTATATTGTAGAAGATAATTATATTTTTTGGTTTTATCCTCAAGATTCTTTGTTTTGAGGGGAAATAATTAATCTAAAGGGAATAGTTAGTAAGCCAAATTATATTCCAGATAATTTTCTAGTGGTGTTTATTTCAGTCAGAATTGAGAGCAGAATTAAATGAAAACCTTTTTAATATTGAGAAAATTATTACCTACAGTTAGGTGATACAGTAGATAGAGCACCAGGCTTAGAGTCAGGAAGACTCAACTTCCAGGGTTCAAATGTGACGTCAGACACTACATATGTGACCCTGAGTTACATAATTTTCCTCATCTGAAAAATGAACTGGAGAAGGAAATGCTAAATTACCCCAGTATCTCTGCCAAGAAAACCTCAAATAGGTTCACAAAGAGCCAAGCGTGGCTAAAATGACCAAAATGACAATGAACCAGAACTGGAAAAGTGATTTTAAATTCAAATCCAAGTGTTTAGGAATTTTGTTTTAAATAACATTAACTGAATGAAGTTTCCATATATATTTTGTAGTGAAAGTATTTTAAATAAAACTATAGCTGCCATTTAATAAACACATTTTTCCCCAGGATTGGTACAATAATAAAAATATTAAGGTTTCATGCCTCTTGAAATTTTTCTCTAAATCTTTTGATTATGTTGGAAAGATCTTGATCAACCAGCTAGCTAATATAGTACTCTAGCATGAGGGGTGAGGATTGCCCCAGGGTGTTGCATAGGTAAAATCAGTAAGCTTTGGAAATAGATTGAATGTGAAGGGTGAGAGAGGAGGAGTCAAGGATAACATTTGGTTTTGGACTAAGTTATGAAGCGCTTTGAATGCCAAACAGAATCTTGTATTTAATTCTAAACTTAATAGGGAACTACTGGAGTTACTGAATAAGATTTGGCAGAAAATCACTTTAGTAGCTGAATAGAGGATGGATTGAAGTGGGAAGAGACTTGAGATGTGAAGACAGGCCAGCAAATTGTTCTGCTAGTCCAGGTATGATATGATGATGGCCTACATTATAGTGATGGCAGTGTCAGGAGAGAAGGGGTTATGCCAAAGAAGTTGCTGAGGTGAAATTAATAGGTTGAATATGGGGGGTGGGGTAGAGTAAGAAATAGTGTCAAATCAATAATAACTCCTAGGTTATGAAGCTGTAGAAAGAACGATTCTGTTGCTCCCTACACTACCTACAAATAAGGAAGGTAGAAGGAGGGAAGGTTCAAGGGAAAGGATAATGAATTCTGTTTTATACATGTTTAGTTTAATTTCTCTGCTGAGTTAGACTGTAATTCAATCAATAGGTACTGGAGATACAAAAAAAAAGATGACACTCTTCCTACCCTCAAATAGCTTATATTTTTTTCTGAAATAGCATGTATACATATAATCATCTGCATATAAAATTAATGCAAGGCAGTTTCCCAGATGGAGGCAAGTGTAAGCAGCTGGTGGGATAGATCAAATAATCATCACTGCCTGGAAAAACATTGAAACAAATCATCAAAATACATTTTTATTAACTTTATATCTCTCTTTTTTTCGTCCCAATTCATCTTTTTCTTACCCTTTCATTTTTCATAGGAGAATATCCCAACATAATCAATTTATACCTATACCCTCTGTCTATATAAACTCCTTTTAAACAGCCCTAATAATGATAAAGTTCTTAGGATTTACATGTATCCTTTTCCCATATAGGAGTATATTCAGCTTTACTTTATCAAGTCTCTTATAATTACTCTTTCATATTCACCTTTTTATGCTTCTCAAGTTTTTTGTTTGTCAGATTTTGTATTCAGGTCTGGTCTTTTCATCAAGAATGCTAAAGTCCTGTGTTTCATTAAATATCCTTTTTTTTTCTTTTCTGAAAGAATCCACTCAGTTTTGCTAGGTAGATTATTCATGATTTTAATTCTAGTTCCTTTGCCTTTTAGTCTATCATATTCTGAGCTCCTCTACTTATTTAACATGGGAAGCCACTAAATTTTATGTGGTCCTGGCTGTGACTTCATATTTGAATGGTTTCTATAGGGCTATTTTATGTATTTTCTCTTTGACCTGGAAACTCTGGGATTTGACTGTGATATTCCAGGAGTTTTTGTTTTGAGATTTTTTTTCAGGAAGTATTTGGTAGATTGTTTCAATTTCTGTTTTGACCTGCTGCTTTTAAAATATCAGGACAGTTTTCCTTAATGTCTTGGAAGTATAATATCTAAGTTCTTTGTTTGATCATGACTTTCCAGTAACTCAATAATTCTTAAATTATTTCTCCTCAAATCTATTGTCCAGGTTTTTGTTTTTTTCATGAGATATTTCACATCTTCCTCTATTTTTTTTCATTCTTTTGACTTTGCTTCTTGACATATTGTAAAGTTATTAGCTTCCAATCTAATTTAGAGCATTTTTTTCATATGACTATAGATCCCTGCCACTGTACTAATTCTTGTTGTTTACTTATTTTTCTAGCCTATTTCTTGACTTTAAACTTTATATTAAAATTGGACTCTGTTTACTTGTGGTTGAGGAGGCACTGTCCCAAGCTTCAATGCTTTTTTGTGCTGCTGTTTTCAGAGCTAGTTCTGTGTGTATATAAGTTTTTGTTTACTTCCAAAGTGGTATGGTCCTGAAAAAGATATGGTCACTGTTCTTGTCCACACTCTGATTTTTACCCAGGAAGGATCCCTGGTCCTCTGCCGCCGTAGATGTTCTTTTTTGCTTTGATATTGTAACCAGGGCCCCTGCTCCCCTGTGATCAACCATCTCCACTTTTTCCTTGAACTACAACCCACTAATGCATATGGACAATAGAGTTACCAGTTAGTGCTGGCTATACCAATAAAGAGTAACCTCTTTCTGAGCCCTTGTCTAACCTCTTTACCATTTCTGGACTGAGAGCTCCCAAAACTGTTGCTACTGCTGTTGTGGCCACTATTGCCATCGTTGCCACTCTAGACTCTGGATAGGATTCCTCAGTGTCACAAACTTCTTCAGTTGTAATTTAATAGTTTCAGTCATTTTCAACTCTTCATGACCATATTTGCTAGAATACTTTGCCATTTTCTTCTCTAGCTCATTTTACAGATAAGGAAGCTGAGGTAAACAGCAGGGTTAAGTGACTTGCCTAGATCTTCCTGACTCCAGGCTCAGTGCTGTCTCCATTGCACCATCTCTTAAGTTTGGAGTGAGACATTTTTTTCAGCCTAAGCAATCTTTTGTTATAGGTCTCCCACTATAAAATTTTATTTCAGGCATCATTTTAAAGTTCTTTGGAGGGGGATGTTGGGAGAGTTCAGCTGGGTGGTTGCCTTTAATCCTTCACGTTGGCTCCTCTCCTATTCAGTATCTTTAATAATTACTTGCATGAAGAAATTAAGACTAAATTCATCATATTTATAACAGTTACTAATAGAGACGTGCATTAGTTTTCTAGTGTTTCGCTTCATAATGGAGCTAACCATAGTTCTCAGTGTTCTGACAGGTTCTGTTAAGCTAAAAAGATTTGACACGGACCTAGTGAGAAAATTGCCTGTTAGATCAGCCTAGGTAAATTCAGAGAGATTAATCAGGAGTTTGGCTTTTCTACCATAATAACCCTCCAAAAGTGTTTACTAAATCATAGAATAAATGGCTACCATTGTCAGAAAGTTCCCCACTACCACCTGGCCCAGCCTGGAAAGCAGAAATCTTGAAGAAATAATACTGATAGTCTCTTTTTTCCCCCCAAGCTGTTTTTCTTAGTTAACATGTATACTTTAATGGGATTGATTGGAGGTTTTGGAGGAGTTAGTTTCTGGAAATCTGTCTTTAAAAAAAAAATCTTGAGGCTGTTAGCCCAAACATTCCTGCCCTCAACAAAGCAAAGGAACTTTCCCTTACTTCCACACACACTCTTTCATCTATTTTTTCTCTTTCAGCATCAGATAAAGAGTTGAAAAATACCATATTTAGGTTAATACAGTTTACTGACCCCTAGCAATTGGAGGCATTAACAGTGGCTTACAAGTATTTTCACATTGACTATTTTATGAATGATTTCAAGATTTTACATAATATTGATTGCTATATCAAAATTTAAAAAAAAAGAAAAAAAAACATCAGTCTCTACTTCCTTGAAGCTTTCTTTTCCTTTCTTTTTATAACTATTGGCCATTCACATTCCCCTCTCTACTCCTGCCAACCTTCCTTCTCCACCTCTTTGGGTAGAAGGAAAACTTCTCAGTTCTAAGAAACCAAGTTAAATTGTTAATTATATGTTTAGTTTTATGGATCCAATGTATATGTTGTGTCATGAGTTTTCTATTGCTTTGTTTTATGATATATTAAGGTATGTCATAGTGATAATAATGGTTGCATAATTGATATGGTCAATATTTTTATACCCGTTTTTTGATAGAAAAGTATTTAAGGTAGCAATGTGGTATTAGTGAAAGGCCATTGGTTTAAGCATAAGGAGTCCTGAGTTTTTGCTCTACAAATAAATAGCTGTATAATCTGGAATAAATCATTTAACTTCTCTGGAACTCAATTTTCTCATCTGCCAAAGGAAGGAAGGTTGACTTGATGATCTGTGAGAACCTTTCTAGCTTTCAAATTGTGTGACTTGGTCTGTCCAGAAATAGAGCTCCCAGCTACAATATTGTTCTACTGTGAGCTCTTTCTGACCAAGTCACAAAATTTCCATGGAACATATTCTAGTTAAAATAGCTACCTCTATTCTAGAAATAAGGATAAAATTCAACCTGATACTCATACATGCCATAGGCATAGTGTTTCTAGTTTTTTGTTTGTTGCTTTGAGGTTTTGTTTTTTTGTTTTGCAAAAATTTGCTACAGAAATAAAGTTAGGATCAAAACACTAGCAAAAATTATTATAGGCTAGGAAGGGACTAAATATGTGTATATGTAAGAAAAACAGACAGGGAGCAAGTACTAAGGGGAGCCAAAAATGGGGAATAAAACAATGAATGAATCAACTAAAGTAGAGCTGTTGAGGGTAAGAGAAAGGGAATGATGAGGCATGTTATATAATATTGATGTGCATACTATTTGGAAAGTAGTTCTTCCATCCTACCTGCCTTAGAATCTTCCCCCCAAAATATAAATACTTTGAAAAGCCTGTGGGGGGGGGGGAACAATATTCATAGTAGTAACTGTAATCAAAATATACTATGTCATGTACAGATTGGTTAGAGAAAAGCCCAAGAAAAAATTTAATCATTTATACTAAAATAGTTTTTAAAATGTTTCTGAGGAGGATGTTTGCAAGTTATCTTCATATCCATGAAGGACAAATGAAAAATAGATTTAAATTAATTTGTATTTTGTTTTCAACTTTTAAGTTTAGAAAGCTATTTTTATTCCATTAAATAATTGAGAATTTTTATTAGAATGCTATGTCTCATAGTCATATAATGTTTTTAAGTATAATCTTTATGAAAAAGATAGCAAGTATGATTTTTTTCCTCAGTGTTGAAACAGTGTGATACCAGTGAAATAGATAGTGAGAATAACCTATTCCAAATCAACCAATTCACTGGCGACTTATGAAGCACATTCATTTATGAAAGTGTGTTGGTCGTGACTGCTTCTTTTTAAAAAGGTTTTGAACGTTATGAAAAACATTTTGAAATTTTACAAGAAAAATTACTAAATTGTTTCTAATCTTTGATTCCAGCAATTTCATTACTAGACTATTCTTGAACAAAGGTTATTAAAAGCCAAAGGAAAAAAAAACCCTTAAATATAGAAATTTCCATGGCATCATTATTCATAACACAAAGCCTCCTTCCTTCCTCTTCCCAAAAAAATGCCAAATATTTTCAGAATGGCAGAATAAACTATGGCAAATGGATGTAACTAATATTATTCCATATGAGTGGTGAAATAAAATATGGGAAGCTATATAATAAAGTGATATAGCACTATGAAAATGTCAAAAGAATATTATATACAAACTATAACAATGTTTATTTAAAGCATGCACTGAGAATTAGGAAAAGTTGAGTTTTATGCAATGGCCATTTTTAATGCCATATTATCAATTTTAAAGGATACATCTTTCTGTTAGAAAACTACGAAAACTAAAAAAAAATAATCTGTCATGACTTGCAAAAATGTCTGTTTTCATGTAAGTTTTGAGGGAGTACTCTTTGTAGATAATATTATTTAGATGTGTATTGGTATGTGGTCTTGTAAAAAACAAATATATCAATAAATTTCTTAATATTTAATCTCCAGAAAAGTTTCCGGACACATCACTGTAGAGATTGGATTTTAGTAGAGATCATCAAATTTTCTGATCTATAAAAGAAAATATTGATGATATGAAATTAAAGAACTATAAAATATATATGACCTCTGCTCTTGCGTATTTTGTTGTTTCATCTCTATTCTCATTCTTTCTCCCACTAAAATTTTCTGTATTCCCAACTCTTACTGAAGTATTCATATCTTTCATTTACTGCCAGAGCCTCTACTTTGTTAACTTTAGCCCATGATAATAGATATGAAGAAAGAGTTGAGTATAAAATCCTGGAGAGTGACCAGGGCTGGGCCACAGGATGCTCTAAATCTAAAGACTTTGAGAAGTAAGGCTAGGACTACTGAAATAAATGTTATAGTAGACAAGGACTTTAAGCCACTAGCTTTGTGACCTTAAACAAGTTATTCAACCTTTCAGGATAATTTTCTTAATCTTTAAAATAAGAGAGGAGATTTGGCTGGCACAGATTCAAAAACCACAGATTGATTTTAAAGGTAAATTATCAGGTTCTTTTTGCATACTTTGCAAATAAATATTTTGCTTTTCAGCTATAGTTACATGTTTAAATAGAATTGGTCAATTTTTTTTATTGATTTTTATGTTTGGTGTTTTTTCCTTCTCCATCTAGTGATAGTAATATATATCTAAATAAATCTTTTATCACTTATTAAATATCTACCATATATATCAAGTGCTGTTTTGTGTACTGATTATATAAAAGCAAAAATGGGATAGCCTCTATCTTTAAAGAACTTTTACAGGAAGGAATGAACATCTAGGTTTTTTTAGATAGTAAAATATTAAATGGCTGTAAACTAACCTAAGAAAATATTAGGGACATATGGGAAGGGAACAATCAGAAAAGCCTCCTAGTAAGGAAGGAATATGAACTAAGTTTTGAAGGAAAACAGAGGCAAGGAGAAAGTACATTCCATATGTAAAAAGTTGTGTTCATTTTGTCATAGTACGATTTACCTAATTACGCATTTTGGATGGGAAATTTAGTCACTTTTAACATTGCACGTCTCATTTCCATTTTCCACTTTCCATAATAATTGAATGGGAACCCCTTGAAGCAACTTTTAAGAATCTAGAAAAAGGTCTCAAATTGTTCTCCTATATCCCCCTCTTGATAAGAACAACATAGAATGTACTTCTTTGTTATATTTTGCTGAAAGGACAAATTAGTAATGTTTAAGTTAAGAAGTTACAATTTACCTTTATAATAATGCAAATGTTAATTTGTCTCTAACTTGAGCTAAACAGAATAAACAACTTTTTTGAAAGGCACTTTTGAGATTTAACTTTAGTTAGATTTTGTTAAAGTAGTTCTTAATTGGAGTTGTTTACTTAGCTCTAGATCAAGAAAAAATTTATGGCATACTTTTTCTCCACAATTATGGTAAATTTGATATTGTTCATCCTAGAAAAAGCCAAGGGAGTTGAACTCTGCTGTTCTGCATAAGATATTGCATTTGCAAACATAAAACTTACTGAAGAAAGTATTAGACTCTGCTGTGTCTATTTGCAAATATTAAAATTACTTTTTAAAGTATTTGACTTATGGAAGTAATAATAATATTTCTGTAGCCTTTACAAAAACTTAGGCTTTCTTTCCAGACAACAATATACAGAGATTTGTGGAGAGGGAGAAAGGAAAGGGTTAGAAAAAAAAAACATGTTAAATGAATGTGACCATTTCTCTTTTTTTCCAATTCTTCTATTCATATTTTCACAATTATGCTGTACAACAAAAATCAGATCAAAAAGGGACAAAAGTGAGAAAGAAAACAAAATGCAAGCAAATAACAACCCCCCAAAAGTGAAAATACTATGATGTGATCCACACTCAGTTCTCACAGTCCCCCCTCTGGATGCAGATGGATCTTTCCATCACAATACTTTTGGACCTGGCCTGAATCACCTCACTGTTGAAAAGAGCCACATCCCATCAGAATTGATAATCATATAATCTTGTGGCTGTGTATGATATTCTCTTGGTTCTACTCACTTCATTTAGCATCAGTTAATGTAAGTCTCTGTAGGCTTTTCTGAAATCATCTGAAATCTATTTCTTATAGAATAATAACATTCATATACCATACCTTATTCAGCCATACTCCAACTGATGGGCATCCACTCAGTTTCCAGTTCATTGCCACTACACAAAGGGCTGCTACAAACATTTTTACACATGTGGGTTCTTTTCCTTATTTTATGATCTCTTTGGGACAGGTCCAGTAAAAACACTGCTAGATCAAAGGATATGGACAGTTTGATAGCCCTTTGAGCATAGTTCCATACTATTATCCAGAATGGTTGTATCAGTTCACAATTCCCACATCCCCTCCAACATTTATCATTATATTTTCCTGTCATTTTAGCCAGTCTGAGAGGTGTATAGTAGTACTTCCGAGTTGTCTTAATTTGCATTTCTCTGATCAATAGTAATTTAGAACATTTTTTCATCACTAGAAATGGTTTTAATTTCTTAATCTGAAAATTTATATCTTTTGACCATTTATCAATTGGAGAATGGTTTGTATTATTATAAATTTGAGTCAATTCTCGATATATTCTAGAAATGAGGTCTTTCAATGAACATTTCTCAAAAGAATTGGTTATTATTAACAATTATTTGAAAGCATGCTCCAAGCCACTTGTACGAGAAAAGCAAATCAAAACCCTGAAGTTTGTTCTCATACTTAATAAATGAACAAAGATGGCAAAAAGGCAGGAATAGTCACGTTAATAGAAGTTGTAGAAATCTGAGCGTATTAATGAATTAAATTACACAATTCATTGTATAATGAATTAATACACATTGGAACTGTGAATTAATATTATCATTCTGGAAAACCATCTGTAATTATGGAAAGGAAAGTGACTAAAGTTCCACAGCCTTTGACCCAGATTTTCCAACAAGTCACCAAAATATTAATAGCATTTCTTGTGGTATCAAAGAACTAGAAATAGAGTAAATGTCCATCAATTGGGGAATGGCTAAATACGTTGTGGCACATTATTGTAACAGAATATTACAATGCTATAAGAAATGTTCAACATGTTGATTATAGAGATGAAAAACTTATGAACTGTTGCAACATAAAATAAGCAAAGCCAAGAAAACAATAATAGTCACTACAGCGATGTAAATTATAAAGAACCAACAACAAATCAATCATTACCAAATATTTAGGAATTATATTGACTGAGCTTGACCTCAAAGATAAGAAATGACACCTCCCTCATTTGCAAAAGTGGAGGACTTTGGACATGAAATATTATACATAATGGCAGACTTTTTTGATAAGTTTAGTTTTGAAGAACTTTTTCTTCCTTTCTTCATACTACATTATAAAGAATGCCTCTGGGAAATGGTAAGGGGAGAAATGCATTGGGGGAAAAGGTTCATCTAAAAAAAAGTCAGTATTTTTTAAGATATTTTACTAACCATCATTGGAGAAATGAAAGAATACAGATTTATCTAGCCTGTTGAATTATTGTTTCTTAGAATCACAAATTTAGAGTTGTTCAGAAATTGGAGTCATCCATTCTGAATTGCTGATGGTCATACTGGTAGTAAATGGAAAGAAAGGATGGCATTTGACCCCTAGGTTGTTGCATGGCTGAATATTATTCTGTCTGGTCACTTGGAAATTCTTGAGTATGTGTTGTGTACTATACATATTTATACACTAGTATATGCTACTTGTAATTATATGATTCTGGCTAAGTAGCTGAGTGTTAGTCTACTCTTTATGTTTGTCTGAGTTCAAAATGTGTGCCATACTCTTATTCTTGAAAATCAAGATACAGAAATGATCCTATTTAATAAATGAGATTTGAAGTGGAAAATCAGTGCAGACAAATGTAAGATGAACAGAACACATATAAAAGTCCAGCCCCATTCACTCTTTGGAGAATTTTTGTTCCTTCTCATATACTCTAAATAAGAATAAGTAGAATAAGTCTTCAGCCTCTCCTCAATGTCTAATTTGTATGCCCTAGAGTTGGGCTGCTATAGCTTACTGGCATCTGACACCACCACTCTGTACATCTGCCAAAGTCATATTCTCACAATACAGATGGCAGCATGTCACTCCTTTATTCAAGAAATTCCAGGTGCTCTCTGTTGCCTCCAAGAATAAAGTGGACACTTTTTTTGCATTCTTTGCACATATACATATATGGTATATGTATTTGTGTGTATATACACACACACACATACATATACATGACAGTGGGAAAAGGTAGTAAGTAGGTGCAAAGAAGCAACATTAGTTTAGGTGTTTGGAAAAACTTTCTAACAATTAGAGCTGTCCAGAACTAGAATGGAATGCCTCACTCTTTCCCTCCATGAAGGACTTGAAGCAGAGAGTAAATGAGTATTTTGGGGGTATGATAATGAAGACTCTTTTTATATATCAGTAGTACTAGGTGGCAGTTTAGCTCTATGATTATGTCCCAATATTTAAAATTGTTTCTTATGATTCAATAGCTCCTCTGCTGCTACTTCATGCTGAGAATGGACAGAGTTGCCTCTAAATCTAATACAAAGTTTTCAGCCTGGGGATAATAACAAGACTTCCCAATTCCAAGCCCAGCATTCTGTCCATTTTGTCACAAGATAAGTTAGAAAGGTATTTTAACCAAATTACAGGTTAGGTCTTTAGCAATAACTAAAAAAATTATTAAAATTCACCCTTTAAATGGTATGACATTGCTGAAATTGCTACCTTAAAAATTTTGTTTCAGGTAAAATATGAAATTAATATAATTATTACAGGTAATTTTCTTCAACCTATTTTTGTTTTTCTTATCCCATAATTCTTAAATAATTAAAAACTAGGCTGCTAGTTCTTCTGTACAGATTATTTCATTTCCTGCCTCCACATCTTTACACAAATGTTACCTCATGTCTGGAATGTACTCATTTTTTGCCTCCAAGTCAAAATCCCTAACTTTACTTCAAAGCACAACTCAGATTCAGCTTTCCTACCCAAGATCATACATTAATTTTCCTTTCCTTTCTCTTCCATCCCACTCATGCCACCCCATTTATTATTATTAGCCTTGTTAAAATTACTTGGTATTTTTGTTGCCTTGTTCATTTGTTTTCAATAGTGTCAGACTGTGATTGCATTTTGGGTTTTCTTGGTAAAGATAGTGAAGTGATTTTCCATTTCTTTCTTTTAGTTCATTTTATAAATGAAGAAATTGAGACAGACAGGGTTAAATAATTTGCCCACAATCACACAGATAGTAAATGTCTGAGTCTAGATTTCAGCTTAGTAAGATGATTTTTTTGACTCTGGGCCCGTGCTCTATCTACTGCATACCACTTAGGTTTGAATTTACTTTATAGTTACTTACCTATTTATATGTTGATTCTCTAACAGAATGTTCTTGTAAGCAAAGATTGTTTCATTTTAATTTTTGTACCCTCAGGTCCTAGCACAGCATCTTATAAATTTTTTTGAAGATTTGTGTTGTTTGAACTGTGTAGAAACCTCAGTACCAGATTTTAGCAGCATCTATTATACCATTTCTGAATAAGAAATCTCAGAAGTGGAATATGTTACAGAATTTATTGCTTTCCTTTACTATGTCACAGTGAATCAGTGATTAATCAGTATATGTATACTCTTTCCAGCAGTGAAGATAGGAGCCATGTACCTCTAACTCCTCGATACAACATGTTTTCAATATCTAATTATGCTACATATCATCCATGATTTTAAGAATTCTTTCATATATAATTGCTTAATAGTAACATTTCTTTTGAGACTTTACATATGCATGAAAGATACTTTCTTTTAATAGAGTTTTTAATATTACATTTTGCTCAAAAAATAGTACTTTTGTATAGTTAGCAACAAAAAGTACAGTGGAATTGTGGTATTTTTTCCTCCCACGTTTCAGTTAATTATGTAAAGGTGCAGAGGCAGCTGGATAGATAGATGGCTGGTCTTAGAATCAAGAAGACCTGCCTTCAAATCTGGCCTCAGATACTTATTAACTCTATGATTTTAAGCCAAGACACTTTAATCTGTATATGTCTTACTTACCTGGAGGAGGAAATGGCAAACCACTCCAAAAAAAAAAAACAAAAACACAAAAACATGGAAAGTATTAATGTGCTGTGGTCCACAAGGTCAAGAAGAGTCACACCCAACTGAATGACAACAGAGGTATAGAAAAATTTGTGAAAGCTTGACTGGTTTCATTTTTCCATCAGCTATAACCTTAATGCATATGAAAATCATTCTTAAGATGAAATTTTTAGAGCTGAGAGCATAAGCATATAAATTAATCATAAAAATGAGATCATATGCCATTCAGTTGAAATAACTCCAACCTGACCTATTTAAATGAGTTATTGACACTTAAAAATGGGAAATAGGTAAAAGAACAATTATTGATCTTTAAACTGTCATCATTTCCTAAAAAAAGAAAGTTTCACTAATATAAGTAAATTTCTAAAACCAGGAGACCACAAGAACCTAAAAACTCTCCTTAATCAGTAAATAGTTTATTCTCTTTCCAAAGAAGAAAGAGATGGCAACAGGACTGATTTAGAATATAAATTCATTTGTAAAGTCTTATTATGGAGAAGGCAGCTGGAAAGTAATAAGCAGTATCACCTCATAAAACAGTGAAAATCAGTGAAGGGAATAAAAAGTTGGTGAGAGGTCTGATTAAGCAAAGACATCTCAACAAGGGTATTTATGTATGAAACTGCATAGTGAACAATGAACAGGTAAGAAATGGATTTCTATAGAGAATTTTATAACTTTTCATCATCCCAGTTAAATTACACTGAAGCGATTACATTTGAACCTTTAACCTTCCGTTGTCCAACATATAAGGAAGTGGAATAGTATTGAAAAGTAAAAATGAAAAGAAAGAGCCAGTGAATTAAAATAAATGTATAAGGAGACAGTTCATGTTGGAAGCAACATAGTTCCTTAGTATTATCAAAGAAGGGAGGGTACAAAGGCTTGGGAAAATGAGCTAACATTATTGCTCCCCCCCCAAAAAAAAATGTCTGCTGAAAGAATTATCAATAACCAATAACCCATGAGTCTACTTTCCTTTTGCTTCAGAATTTTTCTTAGAATAATCTGTGCATGCATCAAAGATGTTCTTATTAAATGTTTGAGAAAAGAAACTTGGGCCTTTAATAAATGACAGCAGACTATAGCTTTAAAGTCAAACAGTTGACTGAAAGATGTAGAGTACAAGATATTGCACTTATTGCTTGACTGTACAGAAACATTCAGTTTAGCAAATCTCCCTTGCATATGTCAAATTCATACAAGATTCCTTCAAAGTCACTATATAAAAGTTTGTTCAAACTTGTGGTTATTATTGACAAGTACAGCACAAACTAAGGATAATATGCTTGTCAGTGGGATTTGCTTCTGTCCTAGATGTTTAGTACAGAATTGAAATAGAAAAAGATTTTCCTTAGAGGGGAAAATACTTCTTTTTACAAATAATATTGTACTGATTGCAGCAAGGCTTAGACTATCTTAGAATTTCTTAAATTAGATAATTTTAATTGTTTAAGAGTATATTTAATTGTCCCTTAAAGGAAAATGAAGTGACTAAAGAATTCCTGTTCTCCAAACTGACATAATTAGATAACTTGTAGAGCTTGACCCATCACTACATATATTTTGAATAGTCATCACAATTGGACAGCATGTGAGCCCAGGCTTAAACAGGAGGAAGAAAACAGGCTAAGCTGTCTTTAAAAAATGGTGCAATAGGGGCAGCTAGGTGGCGCAGTGGATAGAGCACCAGCCCTGAAGTCAGTCGATCCTGAGTTCAAATCTGATCTCAGGCACATAATACTTCCTGGCTGTGTGACCCTGGGCAAGTCACTTAGCCCCGATTGCCTCTGCAAAAAAAAAAAAAGAAGAAGAAAGAAAGAAAGAAAAGAAAATGGTGCAATGATTTTAGTGACCTAAAACAAAGACCCTTCTTTTATAACGGTGCAGTTCCAGGAATACTTCACTCAAGAACTGAAGATGAGTTTCATTTACATCATGTAAAGGAGGCTAATAGAGAGGTATATGGTAAACATGAGGAAGGTGCATTATTACAAATACTGATGGAAGGAGAAAATTAAAAAATGTCCTCAGAGAAATATATGACTTGGGCACAGAGAGAAATGGACCATTCATGTAATGAAAATTGGGAATAGCTGTTGGAATGTCATTGAGCTCCATAAGTATCTACACAATGTTAAGAAAACTAGAGGAAGATTCCCCAATATATTGAGGGACTTCTTATGATGATACATGGAAGTAAACGGACTAGAGTTATGTAGAATGAGTTAGCAGAATTATATTTTTATATGTTGCGTTGGAGTAAGTTTTTTGACAGCAGAGATCCATTAGAGTAGTATTACAGGTTCTCACTCTCGCTTCCACTTTTGCTCCTGCTTTTCTCTCCCTCTGCCTCTCTTTAATGTGTTTTTATGTCTTTCCTTTCAGAAATCTTGAAAATTGATTCCTTGATGCCTTTAAAATTATCATCTTCAGGATGAGTCTTTTCTTTTTGTTCATGATCTGGTCCAATTGTTCTTCCCAACTTTGTTTTCTTTAGAGCTGTTTCTGCCTCTTTGTATAGTACATTAAAAACTGGTGTTCAGGGGCAGCTAGGTGGCGCAGTGGATAGAGCACCCGCCCTGAAGTCAGGAGGACCTGAGTTCAAATCTGGTCTCAGACACTTAACATTCCCTAGCTGTGTGACCCTGGGCAAGTCACTTAACCCCAATTGCCTCAGCAAAAAAGCCAAAAAAAAAAAACAAAAACAAAACTGATGTTCAAATGTGATTTTGTTTGAAAGAGGAAAATAGTTTATTATAGAAGTGTTCACTTGCCTTAATTGGATTAAGTTCTCATATTTTGAATACTAATAGTTAAATGTCTTAAGACCATTTACAGAATTGCAGATTCTTAGCACCCTCTGCATCCTTTTCTGCCACTCTGTCTAAAATCAATGAAGAAGCAAGCTAAAAGATAACTTATAGGTCTTAACAACCACTTCTTCTTTTCTTTGTTTTATGGGTTTCCATTGCCAAAGACTTTTCATCTAGTATCCAAACTATTGGTGATAATCTTCTCCATGCTTAGATCCAATCTAGCTAACTTTAAAACCATATTCAACATCTTTTAAACCTTCCAGAACTTGAATTCTACTTTCTTGGCCTTGAGAACCAGATCTCTGCCAAGAAAATCTCAAAATAGGGTCACAAAACTTCCAGATCATCATGAGGAATATGTCCTATTTCTAAAGATATGCCTGTCCCATGCAGTACCAATTACCAAGCAGTCTTCCATCTCAGTACTGGCAGGTACTTAATGTACTAATTATACTTTACTTTCAAAGTAAGAAAATTTTAGAAATGTTTGGGTAGGGAAAATATACAAGTATTAATTTTGTTTTATAGATATTCATAACTAAAGTAACGATTTATTTCATAGTATTAGGTGGTTACAAAGCACATCTCATTTTTTCCACACATTTACTTTTCACCTCTAATGGTCATAACATTCATTACTGCACTGCATTTCCATTCAAGTTTTATTGATCAATCCATTTTAGAAAATACAATGATTGAAGAAAGTCCTTAGTTTTAGGGTGAAAAATGAACTCCATTTCCTTTTTCCAACCATCACTTTTTATCATTTTTTTTCTTTTTAAGGGTGAAGATGTTAATCGGACACTTGAAGGTGGTAGGAAGCCTCTTCATTATGCTGCAGACTGTGGGCAGCTTGAAATCCTGGAATTTCTGCTACTGAAAGGAGCCGATATTAATGTATGTCTTTAAAAAAGAAAAATAGGTGACTTAGTTTAGAACAATTCTGCTCTATGATTTAGGTCATTGGTGGTTATACATTTTTCAAAAGTTATTTGGAAGAGCCTCTTTGTGATGAAAAAAATTATTTAAAATTGTATACCAGTTTCCTATACTTTAGGAGGTGATTTGAGACCATTTAGAATAATAAGCAGGATGAATTGACTTGATTTTTGAGGTTCAATATTGGAAAAGAAATTGAGTTTTCATTTACATATTTAGCAGTTTAAATTAAGCTGATATTACATGAGAGAATTACTTTTCATTTGCACATATATGTATGTCTTAAGTCCACTTTTTAAAAACTTCTTATTCTTGAAGTTTGCATTTGCTAGATATACTAAAGATTAAAGAGTTAAAACTTTGTAGGGTACAAGCAAATATTACTTAAGTGGCATGAAAACTAAATCTCTCCTCATCTGTAATGATAATGCAAAATGAATGTTTTAACAGCAAATTTTGAATCTTTTTTTAAATATGAATTAGCAGTGTGATTTGACAACCAAAAAAAATTCATTTTATCTTAGACTGAACTTAGAGAACTTTAAGACTGAACTTAGAGAATTTGAAGGATTGCCTTTTGAAAGGGGAGGTATACTAAATCCCATTTCAATGAATAAAAATAGAAAGCTTTCAGCACACTATATCTCTAATGATGAGCTAAGGTTAAAATGGGTTGCCTGCCAAGGTGATAGTGACCCCTGAAGGTCTTAAAGGAATAGGTGATTACTGTCACTTTGTTAAGAATATTATACAAAGTATTCCTGCTTGAGAGTGTTATACTAGATGACCTCTGAGGACACTTAACAGCTTTAGAATCATATGCTTTAAATGAATGACCTTTTTTATTTGTTAATTTATTATTTTGTAGGCTCCAGATAAACATCACATCACTCCTCTGCTGTCTGCAGTATATGAAGGTCATGTCTCCTGTGTGAAACTGCTTCTTTCAAAGGTAAGAGCTATTGCTGATTTTCATTGATTTCTCTGATACTTTATAATTTCTAAAAAAACAAGTTAAAGATAGGAGTTTTTAAATTTTCTTTGTGTATTTAACACAGATGGGGCACATAATAAGCACTTTAACGAATGCTTATTGGTTGAGTGATTGAAGATAAATTGCCAAGTTTTATTTTGTTTCAAATTGTATCTGGTATCAGGCATTGAATTCTCAGTTGAGACTGAAGTCCCAGATTCTACTTTCTATACTGTATCCAGACTACGTATTTACTAATACAAACACACTATAGAAGTACTTTAGTCAAAACAGTACTGGACTAGGGGTTTAAAAGTTTGTAGGTCTTAGTGTTGACTGGCACTTTTAGTTAACTAGGTAAGTCACTTAACCTCAGTGGGTCTTAGTTTTTTCTTCTATAAAATAAGCATTTTAGACTCTTATCTTTCAACTCGAGGATTAACTTCTGAAACTTTCCTTTCTCCAAAAAAAAACCACCAAAAAAAAACCTGGCATAATGAAATATCAATAATAATATTGAAGGGTGTCTTAGGGAACACATTTAGTGTAACCTCTTCATTCAGTGCCAAAATTCTTTCTCTGACATCATTGATATGTGGTCATTTACCCTCTGCTTGAATGTATAGCTCAGCACTTTATGAAGCATCTCACTGTTATGCAAATTTAGTTAGAATTTTCTTTCCCTGTAATTTTCACCTTGTCTTCCTATTTATAATACAAACCTAATCGATTCCTTTCTTCTACATAGCAACCCTTAAAATATTATATGTTCCCTTAGTTTTCTTTTCTTAATTCTAAATATTATCAGTTCTGTTCACCATTCTTTACTAACATGATTTTCTTGATTCCCTTTCTCTGGATGAATCAAATTTTATCATACTTCACAAAATGTTGTTCTTGGGATTGAATACATTTCAGGCAGCCCTAAATTGATTAATAGATTGTCTTCCAAAAGTTTGTAAGTTAATGATTCAGAACTAAGTATATATTTACAATAAAACTATTATTACAAAGAATGATTAGGCTCCCTGGCCAACTCAGAAAAGCCAATTTAACATTTAGCTAAAAATGCTAACATATGGTTCTGATAATGTAACTGAATCAATGGACTTTAAGAAATGCTTTAGTGAAATTATATTGTATTTGTGGTATGCCCCCACCTTTTCTTTTTTGTTGTTCTAGTTAGTATTTTTCCACAAAGCTCAGCTGATTCTGGGCTCTTTGCCTTTCTCATGCCATTTTTTTTCCCTATGTCAGTTGTCACACTGAAATAGAAATACGTCCTAGACAAATTGACTTGGAAAATTTTATTATCTCTGTGTGTGTGTGTGTGTGTGTGTGTGTATTGTTTATTTTATTAAATATTTCCCAATTACATTTTAATCTGATTCTGGCAGTACTGGAATGTTGCCTGCTGACATCTCTGCTTTACATAATATATAACATAGTGAGTGAGAAATGATGTGACCAGAACCTTCCATTAGTATCTTTGCCATTCCAAACAAGGAAGCTCGAAAAGAATGCCTCCAACTTATTGGATGACCCATATGATAACCTTGAGGAATATATAAGCTTAGATCATTTTTTATCTACATTGTTAAATTCCAGAAGCAGGAAACACAAATATGTTTTAGAATAAATGCTTTCCTACTTTTAGTTGGTGGTATTTCTAGGTCAAAAGGTATGAACAGTTTTTATTTACTTGGCAAGCACTATTCCAAATTGATTCCCATAATGTTTAGGGCATTGCACAACTCCCCTAAAATTGTATTAGTGTTCCCATCTTTCCCAGTTTTTGTCTTTTATCATTTATCACTTTAAAGGAGTTAAAAGTTTGGATTCTATCACTTTAAAGTATTCTGTATATTTTTATTGGTATTTTTTGTTTTTAATTTACATTCATTTCTAAATATATTCCTATATCCTATATCAACTCTACCCAGAGAGTCGTCTCTTATAATAAATATTGAAAAAGAAAGAAACCAGCCAACACTTTAGCTCAGAATTTCCCATTCTTCTCTGAGTTCAAGTTTGGTTTTAAATATACAAGTCAGTTTGTCATGTTATTAGTCCATCTTACACTGTTGGCATTATGGTGTTTTTTTTCCCCTGATTTTGTTTACTTCATTCTGTATCAGCGCATATGTCTTTTTATGCTTCTTTGAATTACTATTCCATAATTTATTTAGTTATTTCCTAGATGGGGGACTAGTTTCCAGTTGTTTGGAAAAGCTTGAATTTCTTCAGCTAACTATATACTATGAAGAAAATATTGATCTTTCTGAAAATTTTAATAAAATATTTCAAGTATCTAGTAACAGTTTTCAGACATTTTATACTATAGTACAAATGATATGGTTCTCCAGAAGTACTTATATGAAGAATCATAGTGATTAAACTTTTATTGTTTGTGATAATCACAATGACAATTCTTCCATTCATGGTTCAAGTGCAAAAATGATATTACCTGTAAAAATTAGTACAAATGAAGTGGTTCTTTATGTTTATCAATAGTTTAGACCACAGAAACTCAACAAGAATCCTAAATTAAATTATATCAAGAGGATATGTCAGTGTTTGTGATAGTAGAGTAACATCAATGCCTGAGAAATCTCTTCCCGGGTCTGCCACACATATCCTGACCCTATTTTTACTGCCTTCTCTTCTTCATACCCCACCTTTACCGATATTTAGAATATAAACTCCCTGTGGGAATGGTGGCTTATATTTTTCTTTGTTTACTAAGCACCTAAGACAGTATCTGGGCTGTTGACTATGATTGCACAATTTACATAACTGGTAGTGATATTGTTGCTAAAGTATTTAGATATACTCTGTTATTTAGTTATATAACATTCCCAAGTTTAAAAATATTATTTTTATTGATTTGCCTGAGATTAATTAATATGAGACTAGAAAAGTCATAGAATTTAATTGTGATAAACTATATATCACTATAAATTTTATTCAGATATCCCATTGAAATAGCAAATCCAAAAAAGACCGGAGAATAGAAAGTTCCACTATTTTTATAAACTAGGACATTTTCATGTTATTTTGAGAAAATTGGATATCATTCCAGAAAGAGTAGGTGTTAGTCTGGGTTGAGTTGTAAAAAATTTGTGCATGTCCATGTTGTCAATAGAACTGGTCCTAGAATCAGTAAGACCTGAGTTCAAGTTTGTTTCAGACACATCATAGCTTTATGATGTCAGACAAGTCACCCCTCAGTACCCCTAACAATTCTTAATAGTTTAAGTTGTAGAAGTTATGTTCAGGGAATTTCCTCAATATGAATTTCTTATGCCAATGAAAAACAAGGTCCAGTCCAAAAAAACAAACCAAAAAAAAAAAAAAAAAAAAACTTGAATGGATTCATGATCACAACAAATCTTGCTTTCTCATTCCTTTTTGTAAAGCACTAGTTGTTAATTTAGCTGTCCTACAAATAGTTATCTTCTGGTTAATTCAAAATTTTGTGAATGCCAGTGCAGTAGTTAGATTATCTGTTGTAATCTCTCTTTGTTGCTACATAATTTAGCCCACCAGATTTTCCAATTTCTTATTACTCCTACTACTCCTTATACTGTTGCTTATACTACTGCCTTCATTGTTTGATAGTAGGCTACAACCTACTTAAATCTTCTCTGTATCTTTCTGTCCTTCTTTGCATCTCCTTTGGTTTTGATCCTGAGATTGTGATGGTGTCTGAATCTCACCCCTAAGTCATCATTTCAGGAATGTTGAAAAGATGTATTTTTGCCATCAACAAGGAGTTTTGCGATTGTTGATAGCATTGAAAATTTTCTGAGATCCAGGTGTCCATTCAGTTCTATAAAAGCTCATCATCCCTATGTGGTAGGGATGACAGAGAGGCAAAAAGACAGTCTCTGCCCTCAACAAGCTTAGAGTCTTATCAAGAAAGATAACCTACAAATATAAAAAACAAGCATATACAAGATAAATGGGAAATAATTAACAAGAAAGGCACAAAAATTAATTTATTGTTGTTTAGTCATTTTCAGTCCAATTCTTTGTGGCTCTATTTGATGTTTTCTTGGCCAAAATACTGGAAAAGTTTATTATTTTCTTCAACAGCTCATTTCTCCAGGCCTGGTACTTTGCTGTACTATCTAATTGCTTTATGAGTTGGGAAAGGCTTCCTATAAAAATTGGTATTTGAAAGAAACTAAAGTAGTCAGTACATAGAATGGAGAAAGTAGAGCATTCCAGATATGAACAATAACCAGAAAAAATGCCAAGAGATGGGAGGTGAGACTGTTTTGTTAATGGGGCAGAGTCAGGAGGTCAGTATCACTGAATCAAAGAATTAAGTGGTAAGGAAAAAGTTATAAGACTGGAAAAGTAGGAAGGGAGTAGGTTATGATGAAGGGCTTTAGATGCCAAACAGAGCATTTTGTATTTGATCCTGGGAGTTATTAGGATCCCTAGAGTTTATTAGAGCTTTCCTTCAGCTATATTGTAAATTCCTCTAGGGTGTAAGGACCAGTTTTGGTTTTGTCTTTGTTTCTAACATATAGTAGGTACTTAATGCTTGTTAGCTGATTTAGCTTTGTAATCACCAGCAAGTCTCAACCTCTCCCTCTCCAAGAGGTTTTCTCATCTGCAAAATATTGATAATGTACTATCTACCTTACAAGGTTGCTGTGTAAACCTGAAAAACTTCATAAATACGATTTCTCAGAAATCTCTTTTTACCTGTGGTTTAAAAAAAAAAAAAGATTTAGGGATACTTTCTAAATAGGTCAGAAGCAGCAGGATGTGAAGGGACAATATTAAATAATAATTAAAATGTTAATGTGATTGACTGATACAGTGAACCCTACAGCTCATCTTTTTATGTAGAGTTCAACCATAATTTGTTGACTAAGCTAAAATAATAATAGCTGATAGTTTATTTAGCATTGGAATAAATGTAGACCATAATAGCTTTCTGCTGCACTCCTCACTCCTACCTTCTCCTTCCTTCTCTCCCCATCCCCATTATGCTTTGTTCTAGATCTGTTACAGTTCCTCCCTCACCTGCCTAATGTCTCAAAGTTTAATAAAACTAGAGATAACTGTGTGGTTGTGTGAACAGTGGCCTCCTTTTTACATTTCCAGTAGAGTCCAGCCTAGTTCTCTGAATAGTGAAATAAAAGAGAAATGAGGCAAGTTGTTGACCTCTTCATTTTTTTCTCCCATGCCTATTCTTCAGTTATTTCAAACAAATTGAGATCATCCTTTAGTTCTTGGGACTCTTCACCTTTTTCCCCTTCTCCGTACCAGGCTGAATAAATCTCCCATCCCCTCCAGGCCAACGTAGCCCAAGGCCTCTTAACCGGAACTTGGACTAAGCCTAATGGAAGAAATTTCTCTATTTGTATCCTCCCTTTGCCTCAGAATCCAGTCTGCCTGGCTCCTTCAAATTATGAGAGGGGGGTGTGGTTTTTTGTTTGTTTTTTTAATGAGGGCAACTCCATTTTTAACATGTTTTGAACAACTTCTTTGGTAGTTCTATGTATGATCTTCATTACCATCTTTTTAAAATTTCCTATATTCAGCTATTGTTTTAATTTCCTTTGTTTTCTTTCTGGGAAAAAAAGATTTTTAAAATGGTATTTTTTTGTTCATTTAAAGAAAAAGTCTAACTTTTTAGTTTTGAGTGCTATGAGTGTACTTTTGTTTTGTGAAAGAAAATGATTGAAGCTTAGAGGACTCCAGTTCAAATTCTTGAATCTTATATTTAAAACTTAAATTCACATTCTAGGACCTCCCCTGGGCAGATTACTTAATCTCTTAAAGCCTCAGTTTATTCATTTTAAAAATAAGGGAGTGGGATTGAGTGATCTGTAAAATTCCTTCCAATTCTAATTTCTGTCTGTCAAGGGAACAAGAAATAGAATGCTTTTTTAAAATATAATTAGCATTAGCATAGCATCTTTAAGCCAAATGCATTCTAAATTTACTGTTGATATTTTTACAGCTCCCCTTGGCTCTCCCCTCCCCGCTTACTTCCCAGGTTTGCCTTCTAAATGAAGGAAAGACCCAAAGAATTATTTGTTGTTAGGGGTTTTGCAAATGAAAGAAATCTAGTCCCAGAATTTGAGTCCTTTCAGGTTATATGATGAGTAAAATAAGGAACAGACAATAAAATTGAAGACTCATAGTTCTCAGATTTCTACTTATTTACTTCCTCTTTTGGATGATAGTAGTAATATGTATTTCAAAACAGCATACATCACAAAAGGGAAAAAAAATTAAGAAATAACCTAAGCATTCATTCAGCTTTTTAGTTTCTTCCTATAAGATTTTTTTTTTTTCCTTTTTTGCTTTTTGCTGAGGCAATTAAGGTTAAGTGACTTGCCCAGGTTCACACAGCTAGGGAATGTTAAGTGTCTGAGATCTAATTTGAACTCAGGTCCTCCTGATTTCAGGGCTGGTACTCTATCCACTGCGCCATCTAGCTGCCCCAAAGATAAATTTCTTTATAAAACTTTGCTTTTAATTTTAAAGACTATTACTCATTTTTCTTTTTAGTTAATATTATTTGTTAATGCATAGCTGAAATAGTCCATGAATGCTAAGTTTAGAGTTCCTTATCTTTTTTCTACTTACTAATATTTTGATTCAATTCCCATGGAATAATTCCTCTTCCATCAAGGTGTATAATATTAAAAGACATTTGAGGTTCTAAGGCTACCTTATTTATTCAAAAAGGGAGTCAAATACTTCATTTTAGTGGAAATAATCAGAAATTGAAAAAAACTGTTGTCTTAGAATTTTGTGTTTGGTTATACTTCTGTGTACAGCAGTTACGTTAAGATTAGTTTCATCCCTTCTACAAGAGGAGATTTTACAGTTCACACTATTGATTTGTAGTTCTGTATGTGTTAAAGACAACAAATTTTGTTGTTCATTTATGTTCAGTTCTTCATGACCCCACTTGTGAGGGTTTGTTTGTTTTTTTTTTGTTTGTTTGTTTGTTTTTTTGGTTTTGTTTTGGTGGGGTTTTTGGAGGGTTTTGTTTTGTTTTGTTTTGTTTCTTAGTCTCTTTGTAACTCTGTCCCTTTTTTTTTAACCCTCTCTTTGTGACCCTGAATGTTTGTGTGTTGTTTTCTTTTCATTTAGTCATTTTTGCTCCCCCAGTTTTGCTCATTACTGATCATTTCTCTCATTTGTCTCACTGAACTTTCTATCCCAAATTGACAAAAAATGTGGACTTTGGAGGTGTGTAGACTGTTGGACTGATGGTCCCTTTTGTTACTAAATCTCTGCCAAGCCAAATAATAGTGCTTGACCGTAGATGGAAGAATTTTTCCCTTACAGTTCTTACATCATGTGAGATCTCATGGTATTCTTAAGTTTTTAAGTCTTTTTTTTTCCCCATAAGCATTTATGTGGTTGCAGCCTAGTCCCATTCTCAAGGATCAAAGGTTTTAACCTTGTGCCCTTTTGCAAATGGTAAAGGCTATACCCACCTCAGAATAATATTTTTAATTTTTGTTTGTTTTTATTAAAGCTTTTTATTTGCATAACATGTGTATGGGTAGTTCCTCAACATTGATCCTTACAAAGCTTTCTGTTACAAATTTTCCCCCCAGTCCCCTCCCCTCCCCTAGATGGCAGGAAGGTCCAGTACATGTTAATTATATTAAAATACTTGGCAAGTTGAATATATGTATACATATTTCCATACTTATATTGCTGTGCAAGAACAATCGTATCTACATGAACAAAAAATATCTGAGAAAGGAAACCCAATGCAAGCAAACATCAATAGAGATCATGGAAATATGTTGTGGTCCACATTGCATATCCTTCTCTCTGGGTGTATATGGCTTTCTTCACTGAACAATTGGAACTGGTTTGAGACATTTCATTGTTGAAGAGAGCCATGTCCATCAGAATTGATCATCATATAATATTATTGTTGCTGTGTATAATGATCTCCTGGTTCTGCTCATTTCACTCAGCATCAGTTCATGCAAGTCTCTCCAGGCCTCTCTGAAATCATCCTGCTGGTCGTTTCTTACAGAACAATAATATTCCATACATTCATATACCATAATTTATTCATCCACTCTCCCAATTGATGGGCATCCATTCAGTTTCCAGTTTCTAGCCACTACAGAAAGGACTGCCACAAACAGAATAATATTTTTAAATGCATAAAATAAAACTCATAGAATTCTGAAGCAGTCCATGCCACTGAAATATTTATTTTTTAAAAAACAAGCTCTTAACCCGAGGTTAAGAGCCCCTGCCTCAAATGATCCTTTTTCCATTTCCTTCTTTCACCTCTGTTTACCAAAGGCTTCCAGATCTGTTTGAAAATTGCCTAAGTTCATTATGAATAAAAGGAGAATATTCCTATCTGCCCTCTCTTTACTCTAGTCTGCTTTTTGAAAGTGGAAACCATAATGGGACTCTTACCTCAAGAGCAGTGGTCTCTCCCAGTAGCTAGAACTGTCTTCCTTATTCTTAACTTTCCTTTCACCTATAAAAAGCCACTATTTATTTAATTGTGAAGGCAAAAACCATATCTCACCTTCCCTTTTGCTAGGACGTGTAGCTAGTTGTAAAACTATGATCCTATGAATTCCTAATTAGTAGAACCTTGAGTTTACAGGACTAATTTGTTTGTTTAGAAAAAAGAAGCCTCCAATCCTAAATCAAATCTCTTGTTTCACACAGGATAGGGGTTATTTATTTTCTTTTTGGTTTTCATGTCCAGAGTCTATGATATAATAATTCTTTCTTTGAAGAAGTTTCTTGCCTTCAAATCCAACACTCTAGCCATGGTGCCACACAGCTACCCATTGTTTCAGAATAGGAGAAAGTAAACCTACCTTCTGAGTCCTGCAAATCTCTTGTCAATCAACCAGTGGCTAAATTAATTTGTCAGACATTGGAATTGATGCTTAAAGGTGGAATTGATTCCCATGAGGACTCCAGAAATTCAGGTCATCATCAGTGGCCAGAAACTAGTCATGAAATTTTAGCAAATACAAGGCCAAGATGGTATTCCTTTTCCTTCCTCTGACCTGAGTTACTTAACAGTAATTTGCATAGAAGCATATGGTATAAAGTTTGAGGCCCCCCTGAGAAACTCCTGTATATTATAAAATCTATTTACATATACATTGGGATACATATTGACAGTATCAGTATTAATCTATAATCCTTCATTTTTGTATATCAGTTGTTTTTAATATTATTATTACTTATGCTCATAGTCCTTCTTTTAGTGAAATTTGTCCATTTTAGTATTTTTTTTTCCATCAAACTAAACTCTAGTAACTGATCATCAGAGGCCATCCCATTTTGCTGACAGCAAAGGCTATAAAGAGAGAAAGTGTTAGATTCTGGTTGTTTTTGAAATAGATACAGTAAATTTAAGTTCAGATTTATCAAAATTGAATTATTTCAAGATTGACCTGCTTGGTGACATGGTGAGTTTACTACCATGGAAGTTTTATTAACCATGTCATTGAGAAATTGATTTGTATTCTTTATAGAAAGCTTTTAATTACTAGAATGTAGCTCAACTACTATTTCATTAGTCATTAGGTCTAGACTCAGGCATTTACTGTGTGACCTTGGGTAAATTACTTAAGTTCTGTCTATCTCTACTTCCTCATCTGTAAAATGAAGATAAGAATACTTACCTCATAGATTTGGTTGTAAGGATCAAGTGAAATAATAATTATAAAGCACTTACTGTGCTATTATAAAATGTATCCATAAAAGCAGTATTTAAAACGAGTATAAGTATTTAAAATGCAGCTGCTTATTTAAGATGATATGCCTACTGTGTGTGACAAGACCACTGGCTCAAATAAATTAAGGATATTGCTCAAGGCAAAAGCAGAAAGGAATTTTATTATGATCTTTTGAGAAAGGGCGTCTCCCTTCCCACCAGCAGTTAGGCAAGGAAAGGCAAGGCCCCGTTAACAGACAAGAATTATATAGGGGCCTGGGCTATAGGCTGGATCTTTGCCCTGATTAGCTAGGACAAATGACCTCACATTCTAAGTCATAAATGAGGAAAAACTTTCAACCCAACCACATCTTTAGGATTATCTTATATGGGAGTTTCAATGACTAGGTGGCCCCAACTTATTCTCACAAAGAAAAGGTCCCACTCCTTGTAAACCACATGATTTCTGGAGAAAGAAACCTGGCCCTGGGCACAGCTTACTTTCACTCAGTCTTTAGAACTATCTCCATCTTGTTAGACAGCTTTCACAATTCACTTCATTCACTGCCCAGCTATAATGGTTAAAATAACAAGAGAGAAATAAGAAAACTCAGCAAACATTTATATAAACTTTAGTCAACATAACTTACTGTAGCACTATAATTTATGGAGAATTTTCATGCATTATTTCATTAGATCTCTATGATAGCCTTATGAGATAATTAGCATATTGACATTTCCATTTTATAGCTTTGGTGACTGAGGTTCCTAGGATATTTGTGATGCTCGAGATATTATAAAACTAGTAAGGATAGCCAGTACTCGAGCAGAGATCATCTTCTTCCACCCAGTGCTCTTTCTAAAGAAATAAGCCAAATGGAACATGGAAATGTCTGCAGCTAAAATATATTTTACAAAATGTAGAATCCAGATACTAACACATATCTGACCAGGGCACCTTTCTACAATATATCCAGCCAAGTAATAATTGAACCATCACTTAAAGGCCTCAAATAAGTGGGAACCCATTACTTTTATGAGTAGTTCATTCCTCTTTAGAGTAGTTCTCATTAGGAAATTTATTCCTCAGCTTTAGTTCTGTTTTCTGAAGCCAAAAAAAAATGTTTGATATATCTTCTATATGATAATCTTTGAGATAGCTAAAAAACATCTTATGTCCTTACCAAGTCTTATTTTTTCCAGTCTACACATCTTCAGGTTTTTTTTTTTGTTTGTTTTTGTTTTGTTTTGTTTTGAGCAAGTTCTTTTATTATGGCCTCCTAATTTGATTTCTATTTAATCAGCTGCCATGATTTCAGGCTTATTAATGTTATTACTAAAAGAACTTGAACACAGTATGCCACTTACATAATCAATACAGTTAAGATTTGAGTGAGTCTGTTAATTGGAGGGAAAATCTTTACAGCAGATTCATCTGATGTCTAGATATATGGAGAAATGATTACAGCTATGTAAGAACATAAGTCATTCCCCATAAATGGGATGTTCTCTAGGGAAAAAAAAGTTCAAAGGAATAGCTCCAACATCCTACATTTGGGGTTAGAAATTATAGTATAAAGTATAGTTTAGTGTACTTTACTATAGATTATGAATACTAAGATTTAGAAGGATGGTCTTTCATTCAGCAAACTCAAATTTGCTTTAAGAATTATCCATTTTGGGGGCAGCTAGGTGGTGCAGTGGTTAGAGCACCAGCCCTGAAGTCAGGAGGACCTGAGTTCAAATCTGGTCTCAGACACTTCCTAGCTGTGTGACCCTGGACAAGTCACCTAACCCCAATTGCCTCAGCAAAAAAGCAAAAAAAAAAAAAAAGAATTATCCATTTTTTATATTGCATGGATTTTAGTAGACCTTAACATAAAATCCTTTAAAGGAACTATAAATATAGACATTATAAATAGTATTGTGAATCATCAAAATCATGCGAATTAATGGAATGGAAACAACAAGGGTAATACATAATACTAGCTAATTTAGTAAATATAAAACATAGAATTTTTTTCTTAATTTACTAAATCTGTACACTACAGAAAATGGAAAAAGTTATAGAGACCAAAACTATCTCATCTGATGTCTTAAGTAAAGTTTTACATGTTGATTAAGTTCTTAAAGTCCTATAGTATGCTATTTGAAACATGTTATTTCAGCCTGAAAAGATGTTAAGCAGATCCATAAAATAAGTAAGTATATACTTATCAGAATATCTTACCTTACTATTAACATCTTGATTGGCCCACCAGAATGATTTGACTGGAAAATAAATACCAAAAATGTTTAATTAAATAGCATGTTTGTTTAATGAAGATTATTTAAGTTTAATCAAGGAGTAGAAAAAACTAGCTCACGTATGGAGATTTCACTTTGCATATAACTAGGTTTAATTAATTAATTAATAATAAGCTACTACTTTTAGTAATAGTTGGCACACTCAATCACATATTAAGATAACTCCCAGTCTAAAACAATAAAAGAAGAATACTTGTTGTCTTTTTTCTTTTGCTTACTTTGCAGATGTGGAAGAACAAATATAACTCATCTAATAATTGTACTCAGGCAGTTGAGATAAAGTTTTAAAAAGAAACATTGGTAGGACAGTCTTAATGTGATTGGAATGTAGAATTTTGGAATTAAAAGAAGTTTTTAAATTAAATCAATTAAGAGAATTCAGTCATTTTACAAAGGGGAAAACTACATCCCAGAAAAACTAAGTGATTTACCTAAGTAGTTTATAGCACTTGAGACAAATCAGATTCCCATGACTTCTTTTAGTGTTCTTATACTAACCTATACTACCTCTTAACATATCATGTAAGCAGAGTATAATATCTTTAAACATGGATTCATATTTAATCATAGAATAAAGCAGGAAAGAATCTTAGAAATCATCCCACTAATTTTATACTTGAAGAAGCCTAATTAGTTCCAGTACAGTTTTGACTTTATTTCTATCAAGTTAAATGAACTTATACTTTATGTGAATAATCAACTACTAGGGTATTGCTGGGGGGATGGGGGAGAATAGAAATTGTATTCTATTAAGTACCTATGATTTTCAAGTCCTACTGTAATGCCTTATTGTGGCATAGATTGAAACTGTCTACATCTTAAAAGAGGACCAGCCACACTAAATTCTGTAAAGTTTTACCATAGTGTAAGCTCTAGGGTAATAAAATGTTATGCCATAACTCTGTAAAGACCATCTCTTAAATTGTAGAGAAGTTGTGATCTATTTTACTTTGAGGGCATTGCTTCAAAGTCATGTGCTAGGTACAATAGGGAGTGCACAAGTGACTAAAAATTGCTGGACTCTACAGAACAGAATCTAGTAAGGGAGATGACATGTATAAATAATTATAATGCAGTATAGAATATGGTACCACAACAAAGGTACAAAATGCTGTAGTAGTTCAGAGGAGGATGAGATTAAGTCTGCTTGATTGAAATTCAAAAGGGCTTCTAACAGTTGGTAGCATCTTAGCAGAAAGATAGGTAAGATTTAAACTAGTGGAAATTGAGGATAGGCAAATGAGGCATGAAAGGAAGAACTGATACAGAAGCAGCAAGTGAGAGGGGAGGGCTGGTAGTTGTGGAATCAAAGTCTCACTGGAAATGGGTTGAAGAAGAAACCACATACATCTAGAAGAGTATAAAAATCTTATTAAAAAAAATGAGAAAAAGGGAGTAAGATAGGGAGGGACTTAATTGTGTATAGATTAAAAATTAGGGAGGAAAACCTGGAGAAATTCTTAGAAAGATAGGTAAATTAAGGTGGGGGGAGAGGATAAGGGAAGAAGTACTCTTTGAGGGAGGGCAAAGTGGCAGATAGAAGTAAATTACAAGAAGTGAGGGAGCGATAGGGTAAATAAGATAGGAAGAATAGTGAGGAGAAATAGGATGGAGGGAAATATACAAATAATTTCAGCTTAGAATGTGAATAGGGATGAATTTACCTATAAAACAGAAACAGATAGCAAAATGGATTAAAAATCAGAATTCACTTGTCTGCAGAGACTTGTGAAATCCCCATTATTTGAGAATTGTTTACTTTCTGTTACTTGAAAGGTTGAAGTAGTATTTCTATTTAAAACTTGAGGTTTTCCTGAATACAAATATATTAGTGACCCTATTTTTAGATTTATAAATATAATAATATTGGGGTGAGTAAAAGAAAAAAGGAAGAATTTTTGTATAAATGTAAGATTTCTGTGTGGTGTTAATTAGTTGCACATCTGAGTAGTGAAAATTAGAATGGAAATAAATAAGAAAAGTATACTGGCCTCTGGGCTCACATCCCACCTCAGTCATTTCCCAATTCATGTAGACAAGTCACTTATTCTTCCAAGACCTCTTTCCTTACTTGTAAAATGAGAATGTTAAACTAGATAATCTTAGGCCCCTTTTAGCTCTAAATCTATGAAATATGTGTGTGCCATTCCCTAGATGAGGAGATCATGTCTCAAAGAGTTTGTTTGCCCTGGGGAGTGCTGTTGATTCCAGAATGTTTGCTATCTCAAACTACTGGATTAACTCGAAAGTAGGGTAAACCCTTCTCCTGAGAGTGGCAAGAAAGAAGATAAGATGTAGCAACCGTACTATGTTGAAATGAAGTTAAATTTATACACGAGGGAACTCCATGTAATTTGACATCCCAATTTTAGGAGATGCATCCAAATTTAGGAGAATGAAGAATGAGTCATTGAGAATGAATTAGGGAAGTAAGGAGAGGAAAACCTGGAGCTGCTCTGGACCCTGTGCTGGAGAATCATGTTGGGCATTGCAAGATCATGAGTTAAAGTAGCAGGTCTCCTAGTCAGAGAATCCAGGGCGATTTGGGAGGATAGCCTGAAGTAGTTGACCATATGTATAAGATAAGGAAAGAATCCTTTACGTAAGGAAAAAGTTAATGAATTTAATAAGTGGAACCTGTTGTAGTCCTGTAAGAAAGGGTTTAATGGACCTTGGGAGGAGAGGGAAGTAGTAGAGATAGCAGGCAGATATTTGGGGGACATAAGAAATGCCAAATTAAGGTCTGGGATAATGATGGAAGGCTGTGGAGTCAAAGGACATTAGCTCAAATCCAAGATCTTCCACTTACTATTCTTGTGGTCTTGGAGAAGTTACTAATCCTTCCTGAGCCTCACTTTGCTCATCTGTAAAATGAAGAGGTGGGACAAGATAATCTCTTAGTATTCCTGCCCCTCTAAAACTACATTAAGTATATTGAGTGAGTTCACAGTGGTTTCCAAAGTAGAAATCTAGGGAGGTTTTCTGTGGACTGACCCATAGATTACATAATCAACCAAAGGATGAAAAAATAGACTGTATGTTATTCTTACCTACTTTTGTCCCCTAACATTCCCCCAACTTTCCCTGCCTTTGGGATTAGTGTCCCCCAGGGTAATCATAATCTTTACTCAGGAACCTGAAGTGCAAATCTTAACAGTAGTCATACTACTACTCAATAAATTTAAGTGGCTCAGCTCCCTTTTGTCAGGGATCAAATGTTTCATTTTCATCACATCTGTTTTAATGTCCATTTTGTGTAATTTTATAATATACATAATGGCACAGTCACTATATAGATACATGATTTATAAATAAGTATATGCATATTAGGAAAATAGTTTTACTGTCAGGTAACTAAAAAAAAATGGTTTGAAAATGACAGATGTAGAGAGTAATCTCAATCAAGACATTTCTGACACTGTGGGAAATAACAAAAAGGAGAATTATAAACCATATGCTAAAGCCATCAAAGAATGATTATAGAATCATAGACTGACAGTTGGAAAGGACCTTTTTGTCCAACTCCCTCACTTCAGAGATCTGAAACTGGAAACTTGCCAATAATCACTAACAAAAACTGATTAAAATGCAGGTTTTATTGATAGTAAATTCATCATTGTTTCCATTGAACCATGCTGCCTCTTAAGGTGGAAATGGGTATCTGGAGGTGAGATGGCATGGGAATAAAAGTACTGGGAAGAGACGGAAGTAGTATAGTGGTTTCAATGAATTAGATAACAATTTTAACCTTTTTTCCACCATAGATCCCTAACTCCTCTTTGATAGTCAGAATAATGTTATTAAATAGATAAAATAATCTACAAAGGAAAAGCATATTGAAATTTAGTCTTAACAAAATATTTTGTGAAAGGTATACAGACTCCAAGTTAAAAACTCCCAAATTAGGGCAGTGAGATTAAGGGGGAAAGTTAGAAATTCAGTAAATAAAGGAGAGCTTACATACAGTGGAGCCAGTGACAATAATTAAGGGGAAAAACAGGAGTGGAGTGAAAGGGACAAGGGTAGCATCTAGTGTTGAGGCTATCATAAACAAGAACTCTTGACTGGGTGGACAGATACAGACGATGAGAACACTTGTTAGAACCACAAGGTTACAGGTGTGACCTATGCATCCTTATAAATATATTTTGTGGAGATGAGGTAGGTTGATGAATACACATCTGTGTGTTGTAATGTGCACATCTAAGTACAAAGACTACACAACCCAAACAACAGCCAAGAATTACGTATGGATTATTCATCCAGGGCTGTCAAAATTTAGAGAAGTATGGTGGTCCATCAGAGAAGTAGGATTCAAGAGAGAATATTCTCCATAACCTATATATTATTTGAAGCCCATATTTTGAAGTGAGCAATGTCATTCTTAGCATCTAGCTTTATATCCTAGCTGTGGATTTAATGTGTGTGTTCATTATGTGTTATATGCAATATATGCAGTAACTTTTCAATTTTGAAAAGAGTTAAAGATAATTGATTTTTTTCATAACTTTATTGTCTTGTAAAAGCAAATTGTATTTTTTTTTCCTCTTGTTAATTACAGATGCTTTGTGAAGAGATTGTGAAAATATAGTACACAATAGTACCAGAAAAAGAAAACTACTTGTAGCCAACATCTTTGCCAAGTGCTAATTTTCTATGTAATCTACATTGTCAAAATATTTGATGGATAAGAAAATTTTTTTTCTCCCATCTAATCCTTTACCTTTCCCCAACCTATTTTAATTCCTAGACTCTAGTGTACTGTGATGGTTTGTTCTTTAAAATCATCTTGTAGAACTCAATACAAGATCATATACTTGAACCAGATGATTTCTGAGGTACCTTCCAGGTCAAACTCCTTTTTTTTTTTTTTTTTTTTTTTTTTGCAGATGAGTAAATTAGCAGGAAAACATTTAAAGAATTTTTAATTCTCAGTAAAAAATATTCAGCTAAACAAAGTAATCTTGTAACAAAAATTCTTCACTCTCTTTCTTCTTCAGGGTGCTGATAAAACTGTGAAAGGCCCAGATGGATTAACTGCTTTTGAAGCCACTGACAACCAGGCAATCAAAGCTCTTCTTCAGTGATGGCTGGATGGACTGATAAATATGGAAGAATGACTCTCCCATGGCCTCACACTGCTGCCTGTCTGTCTGTCACTCTCTATCTGCCAGCTTCTTCAGCTAAATATTTTAAGAGAGGTGAGGGGAGAGAAATTCATAATAAATCAGAACTACCAGAAAAACTATTTTTAGAGAGGGTAAATCCATATGATCGGAACTTTATTAGGATTCCTGATCATGTCACTCTCTCGTGTTTCTAATAAAATTCAGCTCATGCCTTGAAGGGCAAAAACAAAATATACTGTTTAACATTCAACCTGTGCAGCTCCCTAACTAGTTTTATTAATTAGATTGTGTTGAAAGGTCTGATTATATAAAGGCCTACTTCTATATACTTTGTAGCCCTAATTTTGGCTACCGTGTTGTAAACTTAGGGTGCTGAGATAAGCAATTAGCTATAGCCCTCTGCCTTAAGATTGCACTGTAATGGGGATTTCCTGGCCTGGTTAAGAGTGTTGCCTATGGTTGATGACCAAATCTTTCTTCAGTAACTTTGATTTAAACAAAGGTTCAATTCAGATAAGGAGGGACATACCCTTTAAGTAGCTGGGTGACTGGACTTTGAATTTTTCCTCCTTTTCCATGTGGGTTTCATGTGTCCTTAAGTAAAACTGACCAGTCTTATTTATAAAATCTTTGGGGATCTGAAGGAGAAATAGCATTCCAATATATTCATTTTCTCCTCTAGTTCAAGAATTTGTATTATGTATGAAACACTTTCAGACTAGCAGTGAGCGGGGATTTAAAAGTAGAATCATAGCCATAAGTTTGTTAGTTTCATAAAAAAAAGAAAACAAGTTTCCTAGTAACTAAAGGTTTTCTTCTACTTACTTCTATTTGAAGTTTTTCTTTGCAATAAATTTTATTTGAAGAATCAAAGAAAATAATTTGAACAGTTTCCTCAGCCCAACATTGGATGTTGAATCTTAGGGGATTAGATTATTTATTAGACCATATTTAGGTGGGGTTTAGTATTTGGGCAAATTTAGTTTGACCCAGTCTCCTGAAAACATGATTTGTTACCAAATATCTCTAAAGTTTCGGCTGGACATATGGCAACCCACCTGGATAATACCTGGACAATTGTAACTTCCTGTTTTAAAATCATGTATTACATAGGGTATGATATACTTTAAAAATGATTCTTTACATTTAGAATAAGTATCCAATTGCAGTGTTTTTATAACTTGAAAAAAATTATTATACACACCACATAATATTTGTTTCCTGAGCATTATGGCAAAATAAAATATGAATACTTAATTTTAATCTTGCATTTAAATAATAACACAAATCAGAAGTATGCACTAAACAGAAACATCCAGAAAAGTTTAGTTTGCTAATAAATGTTGGATTTTTTTTAACCAAGTCACACAATTTTGAATGTACCTCAGATTTTTTTAAAAGGCCTTGCATGCATTCAGATTGTGGAATGGGAACAATTTAATGAAGATTTTTATACATAGTGCAGCATCCTTCCAGGGAGTTAAATTACTACTAAGAACAGCTAGCCTGGCCAATACCAAATCATATTGAACAATTGCCGATTGGTTAAGTATAGTGGCTTTTTTTATTCAAGATCTTTTCCTCTCTAAATGATTCCTCTCCCACTTCCACAGCCAGTCCAGCCTCATGATTTCCCTTATTCTGAGAAGCCAATCACTGAATAATTGCTTAAATAAATAACAAATATATTTGGATAATTCTGCTGTCTTCATACAGCCTTTTTATATTTAATAAAATCTTACTAATCAGGGCTGACCTACATCACTGAACTAAAATGGAGACACCTGTTAAAATGTAGGGCATCTATCCATTTTAGTTCTATTAAAGTAGTGCAGTGTGCGTGGGTTTTGGTTGAGTTTTTTTATTTTTCCCCTGTTAGCTTAATACTATTTGAAGGCTTAAAACTTATCCTTTATACAGTTTCCCCCTTACCTTTCAAAGTGTTTCATTATAGTTGACTATTACAGAATGTATACTGTACTTTTTTCCAGGCCTTCTGCTTTCTTCAGACATTGTGGTATATTAGACTAGCTGATGCTTTGTACAAAGTTATCCTGTTTCTTGTAATACAGTAAAGGAAGTTTTGCCTTTCCACTTTTCTCTTTAACTTCTTGTAAGCAAGCCCCATAATTGTGAAGACCTCTCTTGCTAAGACAACATAATATTAGTAGGATAAACTATACTGACCAAGATGGTTTGGAATTTCTTTTCTTTTTTTTTTTTAACTAACTTTATTATTTATAATATATCTCTGAACCACTTTGGCAGAGAAATTGACAACAATTTTAACATTAATTTTTTTGGGTAAAAAAAAGCTAAAACTGTCCTTTTTTTGCACTACATGCATCAGTGAAAGGTCAAATTACCATTTTTGTCCTCAAAGTAAAATTAAGCATCTCAGAAAGATAGCTTGCATTTTCTTTTGCTCTTTTTCTTTGATTTTTCTATTTTCATTTCCTCCTCTTGTCTCAAGTAAATACTTACAGGTGGCTTATCTTTACCTCACACCAGCACATTAGTGAAGTGTCAAATTACAACCGCCACACTTAGACAAATTACTAAGAACTTGGAAGTTCACAGTCCCCTTTCCTTTACACACCCATATATTTCTTCTATGCACAGCACACTTTCCTAATTCTAATTGCATATAAAGGACAGGTAGATATAATATGTGGAAGCTGCTGACAAGTAGGCCACTCATTCCTTATTGTTTTCACCTAAACCATGGTTAAAGACCTATGAATACTTACTGGATTTTACATCCTCTGCACCCTCCACTTTGTTAAATTACATTTGAAACTTAAATTGAGCTGCTACCTTCTCCCATGCAATATTGTCCGCATGAGTGTCTGTTAGAAGAAGCTGGTGAGAGTGCACTCCCACATAAGCAATTGCAGTGTTTTGCATGCAAAATAAATAAAGCTGTCCTAATTCTATTTTGTAAATGGAGGAACAATCATATCTTTCTAAGCAGTAATGGAAAAAAAAAAAAAACTAGTGCTTTTGTGCATTTTTGATATATCTTGAGTTCCTTTTTCCACAATGTAATTCTTTTGACACGGTTAGGTTTCTCATATTATCCTAGTCCATAAACATCAGAATGCTAAATAATACTGTGTTTTAAGTTTTGTGTTGCAAGAACAAATGGAATAAACTTGAATTGTGCTACAGTTGGATAAATCTTCAGTTTTATTTTTTGCCTTTCAGTCCCTTTTACTTACCTTTCCCATATCCCTCCACAAATACAGCAAAACCTTGATTAACTTGAACCTTCAATTAGAATTTTTTAACCTATATGGGGAGGGGGGTGTCTTGGTGTTTTGTTTTTAGGGAAAAAAAGCATTTTCTAATAAAATGTAACTTAATATGAATTTGTCCAGTTCTTCTGTATCAGTACTAGAAAGAACTTAGAAGAACATAGAAAGATTCCATTATGTCCTTTATGCTAACACATTTTAGGAAAATTTTTTTTAACAAAAATGAATTTTGACTTAACCAACAGCAGTTAATCCCCAAAGCATTCCAAATAAGTCAGATCTTTATAGCACTTATTCTAGAGTATTTTGATTTATCAGCATCATAAATGTGTACCGATCATCCAAATTCCTTTAGGTGATAAGCAGTGTCTTTTGTCATTAAACTGAACAAGGCTTTATGAAAAATAGCAAATTTGACTATTGAATAATCTTTATACTATATTAGAAAACTTCATATAAACTCTAAGTTCTTGGAAGGGACTTTAGAAATTATCTAGGCCAAAGATTCTTAAGTTGATGCTCTTTAAATATTTGGAAAATTATATTTTACTATAATTTGTTTCCTTTGTATTCCTATGTATTTTATGCAGATAGCAATATTGAAAAGGTCCATGGGTTCTTCCAGATGTTAAGAGTCCATGACATAAAAATGATTAAGATCTAGGCTAATCCTTTCAGAGGGAAGGGAAGCTAAATCCTCTCCAAACCTAGTGTTGTTTTCACAACATCAGACGTGGTCAACAAGCATTTAAATAAGCACTTATGTGTCAGGTACTGTACTAAGAGTGGTTAATAAAAAAAGAAAGGCAAAAACAGTGCCTGCCCCAAGGAGCTAAAATTCTTAATGGGGGAGACAGTAATTCCTTACACATTATAGGGATTAGGGACACAGTGGCTCTGCAATCTAGAAAATCCATGTAAGATTTTTTAGCCTTTTCTTCATACCAAAGAAGTCAATTTTTTTCAGTTGAGTTGGGTTAACTATTTGGTCACAGGCTACATGTTAGGTCAATGTTAAGTAAAAGTACTATATGAAAAAGAAATTTAAAAAAAATACAAAAATTTTTTAAATGAAACAAATTTAAAAACACACTGCATTTATAACAAAAGACACTTTTAAAAAATTAACCATTGAGTAGTATGTATAGTGTGCCTTAAATATCTATATTACCCCTGATCCAGAGGCTGAATGAAAGATGTGTTAGCTGGCATATAGATTATTTCAGTGACCTATGCTGTAGAATTTGTGGCTGAGTGACCAGGGATGCATTGCCCAGAAGAAAAGATAATCCCTTCCTAGCGAGGTCATTTCTAACCTTCAACACAAAACACTGATGGAACCATTTAGTTTCTTATGCCCAAACCACTATGTCAAAAGTCACAATGTAGAAGGGATAGCTGTGCAGAGTAAATAGGAAAGCATTAGAAGTACGGAGGCTGAAAGAGGCCTTATGAAGATGTTGGGATTTGAGCTATCTTGAAGAAAACATAGAAGCAGAGGCAAGGAGGGAAACAGTAAGTGAAAAAGCACAGAATTAGAAGATGTGTGACAGGTGAGGACCATCAAGACCACTGAAAAGGGATTCAGAAGTCAGAGGATTTGAAATTTCATCTTGGAAGCAAAAAGGAGCCACTTGAGTAGAGTAGTAGTGTGGTCAGACTTAAGGAAATCACTGACAGCTAAATGGAGAGTGGACAGGATAGCAGAACTCTCACAGTAATCTAGTTGTGAGGGGATGGGGCCTATACTCATGTGGCAGCAGCATCAGAGAGGAGATGAATGTGAAAGATAATTCATTAAAATAACATGACGACTACAGATAAGTGTGACGAGTGCAGGTAAGGAGGCAAGAATGAGTTGTGAGCCTGAATAACAGTAAGAAGAAAGTTGGGAAGAAGGGAAAGGATTTGAAGATAAAATGACAAATTCTTTTGACATGGGTTTAAAAATGTAGAATTTTCAGTTCAAGATGTTCAGTAGTTGGAAACTAGAGATGGAGGCTTCAATAAATAGATCTAAGAATCATCTGCATAGAAATGATTGTTGAATTCATATTAGCTGATAAGATCAGCAAGTATTTAAGAAGGAGCTAGGACTAGTCCTTGATGAATGCCCATGATTAGTGGGTGTTCCCCAGTGAAACGCAAATGAACCCTGCAAAGGAAACAATAGTTAAACAGGTAGAAAGGGAGTAAAGAGCACAATCACAAAAAAGTTAGACAGGAAAGTGTCGAAAAAAATTAAATTGGTCAAAGAATAAAAATTAAGAAAAGGCCATTCCCTCTAATAGTCAAATGGATTATTGAAGAATTAAATTTACTTCATCAGAAGCAAAGGTATAACAACTATCTGTAAGTTTTTTGGTGCTTAATGGGTGAGAATTAAACATAAGGAGCCAAGAGTAACCTTAAGCAGAGTTAACATTTTTTGAATGCATGAACCTAATAAAATTCTTTTTTCCAGAAGCTGGAATCTCTAAAGAAACTATGAAGCTATATCTAAAATTCATTTGTGATCTTTTTGTGATTCTAATATTTTTTTTAAAGATGTGAAAATTCCCAAATCTGTCTTAAGTGAGTTTTAAAGTAATTTTGAAAATAAAATTGAACAATGTATCACCACAGTGAATTTTCATATATCATCTGTTTTATCTCTTTCACTTGTAAACCTTGAAATTCTATCAAAAATATAAGCACATCAGACATCTGTACTGGATATTATTGAATGAGATGGAGTGATCTCTCAAGACAGTTGTGAAAATCAAGTAAGGCTTCACCCAACCCAGACTTGGAGTAGGCCTGAAGGTAATCCTTGGGTATTGACCCAAGGACATACCTACTTCCCCTTCTTTATTCTCCCATGACATCATTTCCTTCCTTCCTCAGTCAAATTTGGGCAGCTAAGCTCTTATTGGCCAAAGTTCAATTTCCTGGGTAATTCCCAAATTTTAAATATAAGACCCTCAGCCAAAGAGGATGAGGGTCAGTGGTGGGAGGGATTTTTGCATTAGGGACTATTTAATCTGCTTATCTGTCTCTAAGGTGCCTCCTCCCTTCTATTGCTTGCTTGACTGGAGTGACATCCCTTTTCATGAGAACTTATAATAAACCTTCATTTTGCTCCTAGCGATATCTCCAGTTTTGTTTTGTTTTTTTTAATATGATGGTCACTCACCTTTCTGAGCCACATATTACTCATTCATTGTCATTTCAGTCATGTCTGACTTTTTATGACCCTATTTTGGATTTACTAGAGCAATCTTCCACTTCCTTCTCAAGCTCCTTTTACAAATGAGGAAAGAGGCAGACAAGATTAGGTGACTTTCCCAGGGTCACACAGCCAATGAGTGTCTTGAGCCTGGATTTGAACTCAAGATGAGTCATTCTGATTCCAGGTCCAGCACTTCATCCACTGCACTACCTAGGTACTTTTATAATTATCATGAGTGCTATTTATAATTTTCTATTACCTACTGTTTGTTCTACCCTTTTGCTTAGATTTAAAATTAATGGTATATGTTTGAATTTTGTGATTATAAAAAAATCTTACTTCCCTACCCAATTTCTATTAATTTAAAAAATGCTAGAAAATCATTAAGTTGTTATAAAATAACTTTCTCACTGGAATTTCCTAAAGCCAGAAGAGAAATGAAAATGCTACAATTTCTAAGCTGGGAGTCATTAAATGTTGTAAATGAAAAACCAAGTGCCAGGAGTATAAATAATATTGCTCTCTGTCTTATCAGAAAACAGCTCACATCTGAACAGTGCTTTGTTCCATAGAGCACTTCTCTCATAAAAATTCTATGAGGTACATAACATATTTGCAGATAAAGATACCAACCTTTAGAGAAGTCCTAATTTGTCTATGGTCACACAGTAAATGACCGAGTCAGAATTTAGGTCTCATTGAAAATCCAAATTGTTTTTCTTCTGTGACACCTGTCACTCAGCATTGTAGCATTTAAACAATATTTTGAATATTAGAAAACATTTTTAATGCCCTATCAAATATGTTAAAATAACATTGTCGATATACTCCAGACAACTGCCAATCCATCATTCAAGCATTATATTGATCCACAGTAGACCCCCACAAAAGAGGGCAGAAGCAGAAAGTGAAATTTATATTAGTAGATTTTGTTGCCTTTTGTTGACATTTATGTCATACATTGGTAGATAACTGAAGGTATTGAAGAAGAGTAGTTCTGAATTGTTCATTGGGTTTTAAGGACAGACATCACGCAAAAAAAGATTTTCTTTGTGTTTGAATCTTGGTGGAGCCTAGAATTCTGCAGCTACTCTTAAAAAAAAAAAAAAAATTGGACCTAGCACATTTTTTTTGAATCTTTAAAGTTGAGCTGATACCATCCATCATTCACTGAATATGATCATCAATCAAAGTGTTCTTATGATACTGAGAAAAGAACAGATGTACACTGATACAATCTGAATCTGAAGCACTTCTGGTTGAAGGTCTAATATAGCAAAGTTCAAAGAAATTATTTAGTTTGAAAAAAAAATTTTTTTCTTTTTTTTTGGATGGGGTTGGGGAAAAGCAATTAAGGTTAAGTGATTGGCCCAAGATCAAACAGGTAGACAGTATCAAGTTTCTGAAGACAGATTTGAATTCAAGCCCTCCTGACTCTAGGGTCAGTGCCTTATACATTACACTGCTTAGGTGCCAATATTTTCAGTAAGAAAGAATAGGCAGGTGGGGTGTGTGTGTGTGTGTGTGCGCGTGTGTGTACGTACTTCCTCTATAATGCTGAACAGAAGTGACTGGCAAGTACCACAGGCAGAGGTCCTGAGCTTAGCACAAAGATGTGTTTTCCCAGAAAAAAGGTGGCGCTAATATTTCCAATGCCCCGTAAAATTTAAAATCTTTTCAGATGACCTAGGGATACTCTCAAGATGTGCACTGTGTTACCACACATCCAAAATCAACTCTGCTTAGTGCCCAGTAACATCCCCAGAGTTTGTCAGCAGCCAGTAGGCCACAGCTATTTAATATGCTATTCTCAAAATTGTCTGATCATGTCATAAAAAAGGCAACACTGCTGGGAACGGTGCTTTCAAGAGTCACTTGCACATCATGGTTCCTAAGAAAAGCAAAGAAAATGGCATGATCATCTCTTGCATATAGACATTCAATAATGACCTTTCAGTTTTATAAATAGAGATCTAAGGAATGCTTCAGTGGAAGCTATCTGGAAAGAATGAATGAGTAATGTTGGTTTTGGTCTGTTTTTATATTCTGTGAGATCTGTAAGTGAGGAATGATTATAGGTGGATAGAACCATAGATTTCAAGCAGAAAGGAAGCCTATTTTACAAGGGAAGATACTAAGCAATTTGCCTGTGGTTTTACAAGTAGTTTGGTGGCAGAGGCAGATTTGTCCCCACTGATTCTAAATCTAGCAGTTGTGTATTACAACCACACAGAGGTCAGTTTGCAGAATCAGAGGTGGCTAGACCAAGAAGGGACCTGAGGAATCAACTAGTCTAATTCAACACCTGGAATACAGTAGTCCCTATCTTGAAGGGATTTACAGCCTAGTGGAATGGGGAGTGCAGTTAAATTAAACATTAAAAAATCACAGAGAAACTCAGTGACAGTCCCAAACCCTCTTACTTTTAAAAGTAAAGGCTTTCCCTTTTATGCTTTGCACTTCCCTATTCAAATGGTAGAATTAAGTGCAGTGACTTATAGTATCAATTATGAAACTTACATAATTAACTCAGTACCTAATGCTGCACCCAGGAGATATTAAGTACTTAATAAAGTTTTCTTTTTTAATTGATTATATCCTAATTATAACTTTCAAAAAAAATCTCAATCTGATCAATCCAGTTCTTATCCCTGCATCAGTACAGGAGAATAGACTAGATCACCAGGTCAAATAACTAGAAAAGGGGTTATTAAATCATACATAAGGATTCCTGTGGGTTGCTTATTGACATAGAAAGCTACATATTATCATGTATGTGCTGTATAATTTATTAAATTGCTTAACTTCTTAATGAGGGGACAGATGACAGAGAGATGGAGAGCATTTGGAACCCAAAGCTTTAACAAATGTTAAAAATTGCCTTTACCTGAAATTTTTTTTTTTGGGGGGGGAATAAAATATTAAACAAGACAAGAATTATTTTTAATTTTTAAATTATATATGTTCTATTGTATTTTTATTTATCCAATTCTAATCCAAGATTCTTATCCTAGAACTAATATGTATCCCATCTAACCATTAGAAGTGCCAAAAAAGCAAACATTTGTACCAATGAGTATTCTCTAGCAAGAGCATATCTCCATTCCCACTTGAGTGACACAGAATGTCATCATCTCACACTCAAAAAGAAGAGATATAACACATTCTCTTTTCAAGATAAATCAGCACCATGCAGTGCTAAAACGTGAAAAATGCAATGAGGAAAGACCAAGACATGGAATTTCCGACAGGTCATAAGGGAACTTAGGGGTCATCTAGTTTAAGCCTTCCATTTTTTACTTGAAGAAAATAAGAACCCAAGAAGTACTATGTGCAGAGTATTGTGCTAGGTACAAGAAGAAGTCCAAAGTTGAAATATGGTGCAGTTCCAATGAAGCCATCAGCCACAGGAATGGTATAAACAATAACAACACAATGACTGACTTTTTTTAACAGTTTTTCAGCCTTAAAGTTAATGAATGGAAGAAACTAGGAAAGGGTAGCTTATAGTAATAGAATTGAGTCCAGAATCAAGGTTTCATGAACCCTCCAACTGTTTATTCCCAACTAGTGACAGGGAATAAGTAGGAAAATTTTGGATGGCGTTTCTCCTCCCTCGAGTCCACTGTTAATCAAGAGTCAACAGCAAGTCCCAACACTATTGGCTTGACTTGAAGACTCCCTAATCAGATTGTCTTAATGGATGTGTGTGAAAGAAGGGAGCCCCGAACTGCCCTGATGCAAGACAGAGGAAAAAGAAATATGTACATGTAAGACTAGAGCTTTATATATTTACCTGTGGGGTGGGGGGTGAAGAGTTAGTGTGTGTGTGTGTAAGAAAGAGACAGATACCCAGACAAGCAGACAGTAATAGAAAACTGTCTATCCCTTACAGAATCATCCATCGCTTACAGAAGCCCCAAAATGCCATGTCTTCTTCATATCACTCGAAGACCCTAGAGAGGTTTTTGCCAATCCTTTTCTTATGCTTTATGTTTTTGATGGAGCTCAGTAGAGTAGAAAGAACAATGGATTTGCTCAAGAGGCCCTGGGTTTGAATCTTGCTTCTGACAATGTGCATGTAAATCTGGATGAGTCATTTAATCTAACCTTTTTAAATCTTGTTCTAATGGGGATAATGCCTATAAGCATTATAGTAGGGTGATAAAGATCAAAGATATTAAAAATTCTTTGCAAACAATAAAATGCTGCAAGTGTGAATTATTATTTTAATATCAAATAAAAAACTGTGACGTTATCTCTTTCAACTCCTACAAATTAAAATTGTTCCATAGTATTCAGATATAAAATGAGATATTTGTAAAGTTCTTAACACAATGCCTGGGTATAGTAGGTACTTAATAAATGCATGCTGCTTTCCCCCTTATTCTAAAAGCAGTGATGATAAACCAGAATAATGATACCATAAAAATAATCATGTATCTTTAGAAATCCAATGTGCTTTTCTGGGACTCAAATTTCCTTATTTACAAAATGAAAGGATCTCTTCCCATCCTTAATCCTAAAATCCCATGAATCCTATGATACCTAATTCCCAAATGTCTATTCTCAAGACCATCATGTCAAGTATTACACTGAGCTCTGGAGATCACATTTGGGGAAAACATTAACAACGTTGAATGACTAGAATAGTGAGGAGCATGGATGCCAAATCATATTAAGGCTGGATGAAGAGACAGAGAAGAAATGGGAACAATCTGCAAGCATTGGAAGGGTTGTCTTACAGAAAATGCTATTTAGTCCTGATGGGCAGAATTGGATACAAGTGAAATTTGTGGAAAGGAAAACTTAGCTTTAAATAGATCTACCCAATAGTAGTAGAGGCTATCTTCAGAAGCAGTTCTTAACAGAAGTTAGATGAACCTTTGTCAGAGATGAATGAATGAATGAAAGAACCTTGTTAAGTACTTGCTATTTGCCAAGCATTGTAGAGATAGTAATGCCATAGTGAGGATTCATGTCCAAGTACAGGTTGGACTAGGCGACTTCTGATGCCTCCAACAAGAGAGAGTATTAAGTCAACAGCATTTTATTAAGCACCTAAGTTCTGTGCCAAGAACTATGCTAAGTGCTAGAGCAAAGAAGAAAGAAAAGGAAAATTAGTTTTTATCTCCTAAGAGATGTTAGGCTCTAATGAAGGAGAGAACATGCAAACAAATAACATAAAAACAGATAAATCAAAGGTGATTTCAGAGGGAAGACCCTGGCATTAAGGGGGCCAGGAAAAGCTTCCTGTAGAAACTAGTTTTCCTATTTCTGCTCTCTCTAGTGTCATTTCTACTTCTTCTATAAACATAAAGCTATATGTCAGAGAATACAGGATTGTAATGAGGCAGCTAGACAAATATAGAGCATAGAAGGTTGGACCAAGAGAAAAGATGTCAGTTCAATTACTGATTCAGATATTTATTTGCAGGATGACCCTGGACAACTTATTTTACCTCTCTTGGCCACAGTTACCTCATTTGCAAAATAGAGTAATAGCACTTCCCTCATAGGGTTGTCTTAAGGATCCACAAATATGTGTGTTTACACTCGTGTACATAATATGCATGACATGTAATACATAATTATCATATGTGTATGAGATATCAAGTGTATGATATATGTATATGATATATGTGATGTATACAGTATTATATGTATATGATATATCAAACTACTGTATATATGATCTTATATGCATATTTATATCTGCATAATATGTACAAATAACTGTAAATTTTGCAATGTACTAAGTTATCATAAAAATCTGAAAAGTCATTCAGTCAATATAAACAACTAAAAATGCAGCCATACAGAAGAAATATGAGTTCCATATTGCCAGCTAGCAGGTACCAAAGAAAGAGCTCTTCCTCTATAGTGAATAATGAAGTCAAAATAAGGAATCATGATTGGATGGGGACCAGGGATGAAGTCAGCCTCCTGAATCTTATTAGAAAGGTTCCAGGGGACAGGTAGATGGAGAATGAGGTATAGATTATAAAGATGGCCTAAGGGTTCATGCATTTTCCTTAAATATTTTTTGTTGTTGTTGCAAGGAGAAGGCAAGATTTTTCTGGGGCTGTGAATCAGGAAATGAGTGCTATAAAAAATTAATAAATATTTTAAAAT
>JAJPUD010005411.1:125542-150542 GCA_023553655.1 Myrmecobius fasciatus
TGTTGTGTATTTTATGTGTGTATATGCATGTGTTTATGTATAATGAAAAGATTTCCTATTAAGTGGCAAGATCTTGTTTCACAAAATTGAAAAGGGTGGTACTATTAAGAAATAGCTATGATGCAGTTGATCGAGTATTGGACTTTTAATGAGAAAAACTGACTTTGAATCCTAGCTTGTCCACTAACTTTGTGACCCTGGAAAAATCATTTAAATTCTCTCCCAATCTCAGTTTCCTCATCTATAAAATGGGCATAATAATAACATGTACCTCCCAGGGTTATTGTGAGAATTAAATGGGATAAACTATTTAAAGCACTTTATAAACCATAAAACACTGTATGAAAGTTAGCTATTATTACTGCCTACAAATAATTTTTTCCCAGCAAGTCAACAGACACTTATTAAGTTCCTACTTTGTGTCAGGCATTATGCTAAACACTTAAAATATCAAGAAAGGTAAAAAGAAATCCCTGCTCTTTAGGAGCTCACAACCTAATGGGGGAGACATTAGGAAAATAACTATGTACAGGCCAATTATATACACAAGAACTTGAAAATGATAAACAGGAGGAAGGCACTAGATTTTTTTTTTAGAATTTTTGGAGACAATCAGGGGTAAGTGACTTGCCCCGCTAATAAGTGTCTGAGGCTGCATTTGAACTCAGATCCCTTTGTTTCCAGAGCCAGTAACTTGATCTGCTGTATCACCTATCTGGTCCTGGAAGGCATTAGAATTAAGAGGGATTAGGAACAGCTTCTCATAGAAAGAGGGATTTTGAAGGGATTTGAAGGAAACCTAGGAAGCCAAAAGGCAGCAATGGGGGCCCGCCCCCCGAATTCCAGCCTTGGGGAAGAGTCAGCAAAAAGGATTGATGGGAGTGGTCAGATTGAGTATCTTGTTTGAAAAACAGCAAAGAGGAAATGGGGAAGAAGGAAATAAAGAGAATGCTATAAAGATAGGGGTGGGCCAGGTTATGAAAAGGATTTTATATTTGAATCTGGAGGTAATAAGCAGCCCCAGGAGTTGACTGAGTAGGGAAGTGATATAGTCGGACCTGCCCAGGTGAGTGGAGTGGACTGGATTGGGAGGAGGCTTGTGCAAGACAGACAAACCAGTAAGCCATTGCTGTAGTCTAGAGGGAAGTGATGAGGGCCAGGTGTCACAAAGGTAAAAATCAACAAGCCTGACAACAGATTGGCTATGAAGGGCAAAAGAGAATGAGAAGTCAAAGATTTCACCTAGATTTAGAGCTCCAGTGACTGGAAGGATGGTGGTATCCTCAATGGTAATGGAGAAACAATGAGTTCAGTTTTGGATAATTCTTACTGAAATCACCTTTAAGGGGCAAAAAGATTATTATGAGAATACCCTCCAAGCCTAGAATGTTTTTATTTGACAGTGAGTTTTATCTCCATTCTCCTGAGAAGTGTTTGTCTCTTGGTATATTGTACTTTTTTTTCCTAAAAGAGTCAAATATGTATCATTAGCTTTACGAGACTCCATAAAATTGCTTTCCCTTATCTTAGCTATTTACTCAGTTACAGATAGTCTTGTGCATGCTGAAACATTTTCAGGAAAGAATAGCACCAAAAATGTTTTGTTTTGTTTTTCTTTCCATAGTTTGGACCATCTTTAACCAAAAAACAATACCCCAACACCCCTTCTCAACTTTGAAGCTATTGTCTTTACATATAAGAGAGGAGGGGATTTTGCAATAAGAAATCCATTATTAACCAATTATTTCAAAGAAAAAAGCCAAAAATGTTTGAAACAGGGAAATATGAATCTCATGAGATTTTTCCTTTTTTATCTTTAAAACATAATCATATTCAGTGGTTCTCAGGGAAAGAAGGTGAAATTTTGATAACATAAAAAAACAAGTAACATAAATAAAAACTTTAAAAAAAAAAAAAAAAAAGCAAACCAGAATTGATTGAAGCCATAGGTCAAATGTTTCACACGTACTTACCAGGAATGGTAGAATTGATTTAATTACTGATTAACTGTACTCAGAACTAAAGATGGAAAATGGTATAGAGAGAAAGAGATTACATCTATGATTGGTAGGGAGATGGAACTTGGAAGTAGTGAGCCTGAGACCATGGAAGCTAAAACCCAAAACCATGGAATGGTAGCTTCAATTCTAAATGAAGGTGGATGATATGGGGCAGTCAGCATGGCATTAAAATGAGTTGGAAGAGAAACGATAGCTAAATGGAAGGATGATTCATAAGCTCTACTGGGGGAGTTAGTGTCATTTTACACCCAAGCATCATTCCATGGGATATGAGATCATTGGACACTGTACAAAAAGAACATAAACAACTCCTGCGAAGATAACTGCAATATGTACCAAATAAGGTATAAAAAAAATTCTTTGAAAACCTTGAGAAGATTCTCCAAATAAAATTTGCTCATAGTTTGATCCCTAATACTTTGGTGCATAGTGAAAATTGCACAGGGAAGCATAGTGAAAATTGCACTGGAAAATAGGCCAAGGATTTATTTATAGTTGACTCAGAAACCTTAGACCTGTATATCACAAGTACTTTCTCCAAAAAGAGAATTTGGTTTATTATAAAATGGCAAAAAATAAATGACATAATAAAAAGTTTAAATGATCATATCTTAAAACAGAAAATAATTAATCAAACAATGCATCAATATGTATTAAGCCCCTTTGTGTTCCAGACACAGTATAAAATGGTAGGAACAAAGAAAGAGGCAAAAAACAGTTCCTTCAAGCAGCTCACAATCTAATTAAAGATGTAGCAGTCATTTCAGAATAAGCCATTCATGGACAAGCAGCTGGCCTATCTAGCTGCCTGTCTTGGCTAGAGTCAAGCAGAGAACATGTAGTACCAAAGGGAAAGAAAGGATTAAGATGGGGAAAAACAAAACAAAAAACAATACTTTTTGTGATTACAATGGCACTGACGAGAAATATCGAAACTAGTTATTAACAAAACATAGTACTGTGGTTAGGGGACGACCTCCAAATCAGGACAACCTTCATTTGAGTCCTATTTCTGACACACACTGATTGTAGGACTCTGGAAACTCGCTTAACCTGCCTCTAGGCAATTCTCTAATTGAGTTAAAATTGCTATCTGCTTTGGTCTGGAGAGCTTCCTTACCTAAAGCTCCTTATGCTGATGAAATCACAAGTCCAGGAAAAAAAAAATTAAATGCAAAACAGTGCACACAAGAAGAATAAAAGAGCCCCCTAACAGCTTCAGTCATCAAACATATACTCTCTTTGTCAAGCTGAGAGATAAAGCAGTCAAGGTCAATAGTGGTTTAGAGCACAAGCTCATTTGCAAAATATTACAGAGAAGGAAGATGGAAAATTCTGATCAGTATCATTTCACCGAAAATGTGTAAATCAGTTGAGAGGAAATCAACAATGACTCAGAAGATTCAATTCACAAACACTTAAGCATTTACCATGGTCCAGGGATATAAAAATTACAGAGTTCCGGCTCTCAAGAAGTTCACCATCTCAACAGAGGATAAAGCATTTACACAAATAAGAATGAGATAAGTCTGAACAGAAACTTAATTTCTTTTGACCAAACTCTTTTCCTCCTCAGAAAATGAGGTCTTAATCCTCACCATCTAAGACTCCATACTGCTATCTTGACCAGAACTAAATTATCAGTTCTCTGGGCCCCTAGGATTGGGGTACTCGTTTGCCCCGACAAACTTTTACTCCCTTTAGGAAACCCCTCTGTTGCTAAGTGCCTATTGCCTAGTCAGAATCCCTGATGTTATCCCGTGCCGTTCCATGAGGACACCCACAAACTACTAGGAAATCCACAAACTTCCCCCTGCCAGAACTCTCCCTTGCTGATGTCGCAGATCACCTGTCCTATTCCAACAAATCTTCCAAGCCTTTGACCTGGCTGTTCTCTGCCACCTGAGCTCATCACCATGTCTTCTCTGACCATTTGAGCCTACATATGTGCATTTTCCTTCTGCAAACTCCTATTGCAATTATAATGGACACAACGGAGTTGAATGTTGAATTATCCATTCTATGTTAGTTGTCTCCCACTCTATTTTATAAAGTGAGTTTCCAGAGTCCCACAGTCAGTATATGTCAGAAATAGGATTTAAAGAACACTTTCTAACACTCCTTTTTTCTCCCTCATAGCAACTAGCACAGGCCACAGAAGACAAAAAGTAAGTTACAAAAAGTAACTTGTTGACTGGCTGATTGATTGACCTAAAAAGCCTAGTTTCTGGGTATAATTACCTTTAGTCTATTCAGGACAAAGAGACAGCCATTCTATTTTTAAAGATCTGAGAAATGTATCTAAATACCACATTATTTTTGTTACTAATAGCCAGCAGAGCAGCATCAGTCCTCATCTTCAACCCTAGGAAACCTTATTAGTCACCTTTGTCCATTCTAATAGGGGAGATCCTTCCCTTTGAGTTCTCTGGCTTCCCTGTTTATTAATACATGACAGTACTGATTCTTCTGCCCCTATTGTTAACCACGTTTTCAGAACCTTTTGAAAGTATAAATAAATGATAGCTGTCTCATCCCCTTTCTTCTACATTTTGTCAGGGCCCAGAATCCTGACAGCTTACAGAGACATGATTTACCATTATAAATGCCAGGTGAGGGAGCTCCAATCACCTTCTATTCATAAAGGTGCTTGATAATTCAAAGTGCCAACTCCTTCCAGCAGTGTCAAAGAGTTTAATCTAATTTGCTCCTATGGAGCTAGAGGTAGATGAGCTGTGCTGTGTACTTTTAATATAGCTCCCGCCATTGTGAGACAGGTTAGCTCCACTCAGTAGGCCAGGCTAATTTCCAGGAAGCCAAGTTTCTGTATTGTTTAGGGGAAAGAGCCAGATTTTTCAGGATAAGGGGACATGCCTATTATAATAAAAATAAGTAACATCCACATATCTCTTGATGTTTACTTTAAATCTATTATTTCATTGGATCTTCACAACAACCAGTAAGGAAGGCATAATCAGTCAACAATTCAACAATAAATGTATTTAATATTTTACTATGTGCCAGGCACCATGCTAAGTGCTGGAAAAATATTAAGAAAGGCAAAAATATAGTCTTTGCCTTCAAGGACTATTTTCCATTAGCAGCTCCACTTGGCTTCCATAGCTCTGGTCTCTCCTTCATTTTTCAATTTTTCTTTGTGTGAGACATCTTTCCAATAGATTGTAAGCTCCTTGAGGGCAGGAACTGTGTCTTTTTCTTATTTATATCTCCCGAGTTCAGCCCAGTGCCCGATACCTAGTAGATACTTAATAAATGTTTACTGAATTAAAAGGAAGGAACTTCCATTCTAAGGAGGGATACAATATGTAAACATACAGTAAATATCCATTACAAATGGGAGTTAACTGAATTTGAGAAAGGAAGACCCAGGAAATTCCTTTTGCCGAATGTGGGATTTGGGCTGAGTTATTAAGAAAGCTAGGAGATAGAGATAAGGAGAGAAAACATTTCAGGCATGGGGACAGCAAGGGGAAAAAGCAGAGGCTGGGAGATGCAAGGAAGAGAAAGGAAGCTGGTGTTACTGGATGGTACAGTATGTGAAGAGGAGTAAAAGATAAGAAAAACAGAAGGGCAGGAAGAGTCCGGGTTGTGAAGTTCTTCAAAAGCCAGAGCATTTTGTATTTGCTTCTGGAAGTAACATTGCAACTGGGCTTTTTAGGTCAATCAAGTAGTAATATGAAGCCATATGGAGCCATATCTCCATTTGACAGAAGAGGAAACAGCTGAAAGGTTAAGTGATCTGCATAGACTCGAACAATCAGTACTGCCTTAGTCAGGATTTGAATTCAGATCTTTCTGACAAGTTCGGCTTGCTGTGTCTCCATTGAACCGTTTAGCCATTTCCCCTGACAGATCTGCATTAGGGAAGAAACCCAGCAGGTAGTTAGGACTTTCTACCTCTGATTCTTTGCCTTTCCACTCTTCTCTAATGCCTTATCTAAGACACATAGTGAGAAATAGAACCAAGGTGGTGCTGGAACCTGCCCATTGTTAAATTTCCAGTGTGAGTAGCTACACCTCAGACATTGACAAACATTGCAAATCAGGGCTTGATTTATTGTTTTACTGATTTACTAAAGTGAGTAGATTAAACTTTAAAAGTATCCTGTGTACATTTGGGGAAGGGGAGGGAGAGCTGGTTATTAAACACTGACCTCTGGTCCAACCTAAGGAAGCCTCAAATTCAGGTCTTCTTCATTCCTGGTTCAATGCTCTCCCATTGCACTGTGCTTCTTGGAAGAATGTTTGTGGGGCAGGGAGAGGTGGGAGATTTATAGTTGTGAGCTGACAGCAACAGCTTCTCACAATGAGATGTTGGCATCTTTGGCCAGATAGGCAAGGGTCTAGAATCTGAAGCTTCAACAAGGTTTAACACTTGTACGGGACATTGTCAGACAGAAATATTCTGATCCAGCTCCGGGGTTAGAGGCAGGAAGACCCAAACACGAACCCTGCCTTAATCACTTATTGTGTGACTCTGACAAGTCCCTTTACTTCTTCGGTATCCCAAGACAAGTCACTGAAACTAAATTTCAGGACAATGCTCAGCAGCATTAGTTGTCAAGTCAACAAACTTGTCAACCAACAACAAACAAGTGGGTTTCTTCACCAGGAGTTCCCTAACCCAATAGAGTCACAGGTCTGCCAAGCAACTTCTCAGTGGCTGCTTACATCATTCTTATAAAGGTTTTCTAGAGATAAGAAAGTAGGCAAATTGATGATTCCTAATCTTTTCTTGGTCACCCTTTTTGGATAATAATGCTCTGTGATAATTTCCATTTTTCAAAAATTTCTCCTTTTTGAGATCTGTGTCATCCTGTTTGAACTATTCCACTGGATTCATTCCTTAGGATTTTGAAGGCTTTTCAGTTTTTTGTTTCTTTTTTGCTGAGGCAATTGAGGTTAAGTGACTTGCCCAGGGTCACACAGCTAGGGAATGTTAAGTGTCTGAGACCAGATTTGAACTCAGGTCTTCCTGACTTCAGGGCTGGTGCTCTATCCACTGTGCCACCTAGCTGCCCCTAAGACAAGGTATTTTTGCCAAAGACATTTTGTGACTCTATCAGATTGCTTGCTGTCTTGGGGAAGGGGGAGATGGAGGGGGGGTTTTGGAACTCAAAATCTTACAAAATGAATGTTGAAGACTATCTTTACATGTAATTAAGGGGGAAAATATTAAAAAATCTTACATTAAAAAAAAGGCATTCTGTGATTATTTCAGCAGGTACTATCCCAAAAAAGATGCCAGTCATCTTGAAGTGGATTTGGGGGGCATCTGTGTGTGTGTGTGTTTTAAATAAGTCTTAATACCTTGATACTTTAATACCTTAATACCTGATACAGAATTAACAACAGTAAAACCGAATCTCCCCTGACTATACAGACTGGAGCTCGGGGGAAAGGAAGATTAACATTGCGCCACATCGCCCCCTGGTGTCCTTACTCAGCAGTCCCTGTCCTCAAGTGCAGAGAGATTAAGATGGATAAACGTGGAGGATGACTGTGTGCTGCTGGGGGAGAGAAGCCGAGAAGGGAATATTCAGGGCTCCTTGAGACACCGTCATACGTGAATATAAGGCTTTCCCCTTCTTCTGCCTCGTCCCAGCAGGAGGGAAAGGTCTGCGTCCCTCTGAGAAGCCCTTAAAGGGAATTCGATTTCTCTGTGCCACTCTGATGCCCTCCTGAAAGTACAAAGGGATGATGGCTCCCTGGCAGGAAGCCACAGGAGAGTTGTCAGACATCCTGATAAATAGGGATGATCTCTATTTTCAGACTTTGGCCTTGCATCTCAATCGTGCTCCCTGACACGCCAATCTTTCACATGCTGCCAGTGTCCTTGCTGCCCCCAGTCCTGCTGGGCCATTCCCCAGCTCAGAAACAGCTGCGTGCAGAGGCAACATTTCAGGGATGGGGAGCAAGAAACAGCCCCAGTTAATCCTTCCTATGGTCCCCCAGATCCCTGACATTGCCCCCCGACAGCCCCAATCCATCCACCCATTCCAGCATTAACCCCCAGGAAGAGCAACAGATGTGAAGGCATAACAGGAGGGCAGCCTTGGAAATCACCCAGGCAATCCCACTCCTTTGTTTACAAAGGAGAAAATTGCTGAAGGTCACCCAGTTAGTGAATGGCAGGGCAGGGACTGGGACCTGGTTCTTCTGATCTCCATCCAGCTTGACAATTCCATCGTGCAGGATAGCTTTTCTAAGAAGAGGTCAATTGTCTTCTGCTCTGCTCTCAGAAGAAGTTCTTGAGCTACGTCCCTGACATCATTTGTACTCTGATAAACAGGTAGTTCAAAGTTTAGATCCTCAAAGTAGAGCTGAAAAAAGCCTTAGAGGCCATTTGGTCAAATCCTCCCCCATTTTACAGATGAAGAAACTGAGGTGCAAAGAGGCAAAGTAATGTGACTGAAGTCACACATGTAGTAAGCATCAGAGGCTTGAATCCCATACCTCTGACTCCAGAGCTATTGCTCTTTCTACTGTACCACAGAAGGGTGGGATCTTGTATGCAGAAAAGTTGCCCAAAGGTCTCAAAATAAGAGGGAACAGGGTCGGGGATGAAAGAAGCTAGAATTGCCATGTTGCAGCTGACCACAGTGGGCATCAACATTCATGGGTCGGCAACCTGGGAGGTGGTTAACATTAGAGAGACAATCTGTTGGCCGAAGGAGAGCAATGGACATGTTAGCAGCCATAGGAAAACTCTAGCATCTATTGTATCCTGCAGATCTCATAGCTACAATGGACCGTTATTGTCTTGTGATGGAACACTAACAGGCTTGATTTGGTATTTATTAATTACCCATGCCTATGGGATTCAGGAGTGGGTGACCCAAAAACAATTGACATTCTAGAAATAATATCAGAATAAGAGCATCTGGTCCCATCAACCCTGGGAGTTAGAGACGGAATTATTTCCTTTGTTTTGTTGCCCCCATCCAGAGTTACTCCAAGAAAATCTCCAAATATAGATTAGCTGTGACTCATATCTAGGTTGCCCAAAATGTAGATAAAAGAATCCTCAGATCCCATTCAAGCATCCAACTATAAGTGAAGTGTGAGATAGCCACAGGAAACTACAAATAAACATAAAAAACCATATCAGACACTCAGATAGTCTTAGAGTGGGTGGAACGTCAAACCTGGAGTTAGGAGGACCTAATTTCAAATCCAGACTCAGACATTTAGCAGCAGTGTGACAGTGGGCAATTCACTCTTTATCTCTGTTTCCTCATCTGTAAAAGGAGCTGGAGAAGGAAATGGTAAATCACTCCAGTATCTTTGCCAAGAGAACCTCAAAGGGGATCACAAAGAGTTGGATGCAACTGAAATTATTGAAAAACTAATATCTCTATTGACTTCCTTCATGAGGGAATTCTTTGAAATTCAAATGAATTTCTCTATTTCCATCAGAGTTCAGAACAATCCTACTGAGACGTAGGATGTCTTTCTACAGTCTAGTCTTCCCTCACTTTGGGGCTACTGAACAAGCAACCCCTCTCCCAGTCAGACCTATGATGTATGATCAGTTCTTTGGCTTTGCTCTCCAAGTTGGATGCTGCTTTAGAGATATGACTGCTAAGCACTCCAATTTTGAGTTCTCCTCTATGGCTGGGACTCTTCTCATTGTCTGAGGGAATATACACATGCCCATTTCTGCCATGTACTTCAGCAGCAAATCCCACAATGCCCCAACTGGTAGTCTCAAAGTAAAAAAAAAAAAATCCATTTTCTGCTTCTCTCCTTTCAGACTGAATGCAAATTTTCTACATTTTGTCTCACCCTTTAGAAATGTAAGCTCCTTAAAGTTTACCATGGATCCTTAGCACTTAGCACAGTACCTAGAATGTGGTAAATAATAATAAATGCTTGTTGTCAAATGATTTCTGTCTCCAGATACCTATTTTCTGCTTACAATGCTAGTGTAAACATGAGAGCATAGGATCATAGATTTAAAGCTGGAAGAATCCTTAGAGTCACTTAGTCCAACCTACTTATCTTATAAATGAAGAAATTAAAGCACAGGAACACTGAGGACTTTGTCCAAGCCATATAGCTGCTAAGTATCTGAAGCAGGCTTTGAATCTAACTCTTCCTAACTCCAAGTATGGTACTCTATACAGTGTCACATGCCTCTACAAATACATCATCTCCCTTCTCCCACCCCTAACCCCCATCACAATGTAGCTTCATTCTGTTTTGTACTGGTTTTTTCTTCTGAACAAAGAAGGGAAAAAAGGATGATCTGTGCTCCTTTTATCTCCCAGAACAGAATGTAAGCTTCTTAAGATCAGAAACTATTCTGGTTTTTGTCTGTAGCACAGTACCAAGCACATAATGATTGCCTAATAAACATTTGTTGGATTAAATTGAGCAAAATTGATCATGATAGGTACTCAAGCAGCATTAACATCTATCTGCATTATTTGAAATCCTTGAAGATTCTGCGATTCCAGAAGGATGGATGTTCCTTCCAATAATTCAGATCACAATCCATTTAGTTCTGCCCATCTAGTGTGACCAATCTCCAGGTCTTCCCATAAATTTGCCACTAAGAGAAGTCTGTCCAATGTGTAAACTTTCTTGTTTTCTCTTGATATTATGAGGATACCAGTGGAATATACAGTTTACCTTACATACCTTACCTTTACATTAGCTATTCTGTGGTCTAACAACATGACCAGCACATTTTCTGAGGTAGCTCTAAGGGGCAATGGATAGACCACTGGGTGTAGAATAAGGAAGACCTGAATTCAATCCACCTTGGACAGTTCCTAGTTATGTGACTGGGCAAGTTACTTAACCTCTCTCAGTTTCCTCATCTGTAAAATGAAGAAAATAATAGAACTTACTTTCCAAGGTTGTTCTGAGTTTGTAAAGTGCTTTGGAAACATCAAAGTATTTTATAAATCCTAGCTATTATTATTATCTATTATCTTTTCTTTTTTTATTGACATGCTTTACTTCTTCATGGTTGCTTATTTACTCTGTTTGCTACCTGCTCACTCCCATCATTTCTCTCCATTCTCCATTAAGTGATACTCATTTTTAATTTTTCACATCCTTATAGTGTTTCATGATTTTCAGGTATTTAACCACATCATCAAAAAAGGGTACCTTTACTTTTTGGAGAAATTTGGGAGCTTTATATATATATTTTGGAGCCAATTCTACAAGTCCTTGAGTGACCTCAAGGAAAACCTGCGAGCCATTTTTGCATTTAACTTCAACTTCCTTCTCTATTTTAGTTTTATTTGTAGAGAGAATGCCATACAATTGACTTCTGATAACATCCACTCATTGGTCCTTGGACAAGAATCAAATATTTAGAAGACCAATATCTAATTTAACATTTCAAAATAGCCTAAAAACTGTGTGATTCTCAGAAGACTCTCCCCCTTCTCCTCTGCTCTGTCACTATTACTTCAGCAACTAAAGAAGGATAGACAGGACTGAGGGTCATTTTTATTTTTTTATTTATTTTGTTTTTCTTTGTTTTCTGGGTGGCCAAAAACAATTAATTCATCCCAGAATAGACAGCCTATTTTGATAACCCTCTCCATACTTAACAATGCTGATAAATATTGAGAAACTTCTTGCTAAAGTGCAAACAATGGAAACCTTGTGAAGAAGTGACAAGGACCATACTAGTATGTATAGATTGTGAGCATGTAGGAGGATAAGCAATCAATCACATAACCTGAGAGTCAGGATATTCAAAGTAAAACCAATTGTCTTTCCCTTTCTCTTAACTTCCCAATTTGTGCTGAGGACACAATGGAGCTCCCAGTCACCTAAGGTCTTGGAATTATCCTTGACTCATGATCCATGAATTCTAATCAATTGTCAAGTTTTGTCAATTATATTTTCACCACTCTCATATTCCTCTCCTTCTTTCTACTTATATGGCCATTGCCCTAGATCAGACCATCCTTAACTCTCAAATGGATTGTAACAAGAGTCTCCTATTTGATCTCCCTGCTCACCAACCCATGCTCCACATCATTGGCCATCTAAATGGCACAGTATATAGAGGGCTGGATTTGGAGTCAGATAGATGCTGGCTTCAGACACTTACTAGCTGTGTGACCCTGGTCAAGTCATTTAATCTGTGTTCTGACACAGTTACTTCTACTATGGTTGCCAAAAAATGATCTTTCTAAAGCACAAGATGAATCCTTGCTTAAAACCTTTAAAGGCCTCCTATTGTTTCTGCCATAAAATGCAAATTCCTCAGTTTAGTCTCTACAAATGTACCTTTTCATGTAGACATATATGCATATCCATCCATATGAACTCCCCTATATTCTAGGAAGGAAGAAAGGAAGGAAGAGAGAAAGGAAGGGAGGGAGGAACTAGGAAGGGAGGGACTAAGGATGGAGGGAGGGAGGAAGAAACCTATACTTGCCATATTTAATCAGAATTTATTGAATTCACCCAGTTTATTTGACAGATGAAGAAATGGAGTCTAGATTTGAAATCAGGGAGGAAAAGAGAATTATTTGAGCAATCTAACTCAAAAGGTGATGATTAATGGATTAAAATCATCTTGAAGGAAAGTTTCTGGAATGCCACAGGTCTCTGTGGCAAATATCTCTTCAAAATATTTTCAATAAATTGGAAGAAGGCCTTAATATTAATATGGTTATCCAATTTGCAGATGAAATAACAAAATCCGAACTTTTATACTTATGTGCCTATGTGACATTAGGCTAGTCACCTGACTTTGTAGGCCCTTGTTTCCTTATCTGTAAAGTGAGAGAACTGAACTAAATCACCTCTAAGGTCCCTTCCAGCAATAAATTGTAAGAACTACAAAAAACAAGATACAAACAAAATTTTAAAGTTTGAATGATGGACCAAATCTCATAAGGTAAAAATCAATACAAATATAAATTTCTAGACCAGATTTTAAAAAATTTTTTATAAAAGCAACCACACCATCATGGAATAGAAGAGTTATGGTGAGGCAATAGTTTTGATAAACTACAAGTACAATGAGTCCCATTTTAGTCAGACCACTAAGTTGGAATCTCTACAGAAGAAGGTCATTAGGATAGTGTAAGGACTTAAAATCATTTCATGCAAGAAATAATTGAAAGAATTAAGAATGTTTAACTTAGATGAGAAAAGTCACCAAGGGGAAATCAAAGTTATCTCCTAAAATTGGAAAGACTATCATGTTAAAGAAGAATTCAATTTATTCTGCTTGATCATGGAGGACAGAATTAAGAATAGTGGGCAGAAGATACAGTGAAGCAAATTTTAGCCTGGATATGGATAAATTTCCTAATAATTGGCACTTTCCAAAACCCGCCTCATGGGTTATCTTCAAGAAGAGTATGAAGGACAATTCAGGGACACTGTAAAGGGGATATGGGCAGCTAGACACTGCCATAGTGCTGGGACTGGAGTCAGCAAGGCTCATCATCCTGAATTCAAATCTGGCCTCAGATACTTACTAGTTGAGTGACCCTGGGTAAGTCACTTTACCCTATTTGCCTCAGTTTCTTCATCTGTAAAATGAGCTGGAGAAAGACATGGAAAGCCATCCCAGTATCTCTGCCAAGAAAACTCTAAATGGGGTTATGAAGAGTTAGACACAACTGAAAACAACCAAACAACAAGAAGACGGGTTTTCCATTCAGGAACCAGTTGAGCTACCTAGGTCCTTCCAACTCTAAGATTCAATAATTCGATAAATACCAGTGGGGGAATCATGTCCCCTGGCAGCAACTACCATAAGTGAAGGCACAGTGCCAGGCTGAAGTATTTGGATTGGCCTTAGGAAGACATTCTAATTTCATGAGGAGGGAAGTAGTGCCCAGAAAAGACTAAATGAGAATAAAGGTAGAAATAGGTAAATAGGAAGAATGAAAACCAGGTAAATGGTTGTTGTAGTAATCCAGTTTCTAAACAGGAGGTGAAAACCTGGTCTAAGGAAGGTCTAGACAGGAAAGAAAATGATGAGGAAAGGTAAAATAATAGTCTTGTAGAGGATAATTTTCAGGAAATTCACAAATAAGCTTACTAAATTTATGAAGACACTAATTACTAAAGTATTTTCTCAATACACAAAGAAAGTGTTCACTGTAGGCATATTTTGATCATGAAAAATTATGCAGAGCGTTACAGTTAAGTAATATATTCAAACAATAGGAACAAGAGATGAAATGTCATGAAGTAATGGGAAAGAAATTGATCTTAACCACATTGAAATTCTTATTCTGAAATAGCTGGCATCCAAGGCTTATCCCATGCAATCCTAATTAGGATTTTTGGACTACATGTGATTTCACAGGGGTAGAGATTTCTTAGTGAAGAAGTTCCCCTACCAATTCAGGTTAGCACAATCAACCTAGGATATCATTAAATGACTTGTCCAGAATCGCCCAATCACCATCTGCCAGAGTTCTTACTTGAGGTCCCAGCCTGCCTCACTCAAAAAAACAACTCTATCCATTACAACATGCTGTTTTATCAAAAACTTCTTAATAAAATCCTCAGATCTCAGGGACATCTGGGGTTCCAAATTTTTCTCCCTCCCTTCTCCCATTCTCTCCCCTAGACAGCAAGTTAATCCAATAAATGTTAAACATGTACAATTCTTCTATACATATTTCCACATTTATCATGCTGCACAAGAAAAATCAGATAAAAAGGAAAAAATTTTTAAAGCAAGCAAACAACAAAAAGGGTGAAAAAACAATTTATGATCCATATTCAGTCCCCACAGTCCTCTTTCTGGATGCAGACAGCTCTCTCCATCACAAGTCTATTGGAATCTATAGTTATATGAAAAAATGCTCTAAATCACTATTTATTAGAGAAATATGAATTAAAACAACTCTGAGATACCACCTCACACCTCTCAGATTGGCTAAGATGATAGGAAAAGATAATGATAAATATTGAAGGGGCTGTGGGAAAACTGGGACACTAATGCATTGTTGGTGGAATCGTGAAATAATCCAACCATTCTGGAGAGCAATATGGAGCTATGCTCAAAAGGTTATCAAACTGTGCATACCCTTTGACCCAGCAGTGTTTCTATTGGGCCTATATCCCAAAGAAATCATAAAGGAAGGAAAGGGCCCCACATGTGCAAGAATGTTTGTGGCAGCCCTTTTTGTGGCAGCAAAGAATTGGAAAATGAGTGGATGCCCATCAGTTGAGGAATGGCTGAACAAGTTGTGGTTCATGAAGGTAATGGAATATTATTGTTCTTTAAAAATGATGAACAAGCTGATTTTAGAAAGGCCTGGAAAGATTTACATGAACTGATGCTGAGTGAAACAAGCAGAATCAGAAATACATTGTACATAATAACAGCAAGAACGTGTGACAATCAATTATGAAAGTCTTGGTTCTTCTCAGTAGTTCAGTGATTCAAAGCAATCCCAATAGACTTTAGACAGAGAGTGCCACCTGCATCCAGAAAAAGAACTAAGGAGACTGAATGTAAATCAACACATGCTAAATTCATTTATTTTTTTCTGGGTTTTTTTTTTCTCTTTCCCATGATTTTTCCCTTCTTGTGGTGATTTTTCTCTCCTAACATGATTCATAAAGCAATGTGTGTTAAAAATAAAAAATAAGACAAAAAAGCCTCTTGAAATTAGCTTGAATCATCTCGTTGTTGTAAAGAGCCATATCCATCAGAATTGATCATCACATGATCTTGTTACTGTGTACAATGTTCTCTTGGTTCTATTCACTTCACTTAGCATCAGTTTATGTAAGTCTCTCCAGGTCTTTCTGAAATTGTCCTGCTGATCATTTCTTATACAACAATAATATTCCATGACATTCATAGGCTATAACTTCTTCAGCCATTCTCCAGCTGATGGACATCCACTGAGTTTCCAGTTTTTTGTTTTTGGTTTTGGTTTTTTTTTGCCACTACAAAAGGACTGATACAAACATTTTTGCACACATGGGTCCTTTTCCTTTTTTTATGATCTCTTTGGGATACAGGCCTGGTAGAGACACTGCTAGATCAAAGGGTATGCACCCTTTCATATGCTTAATTGCACACAAAAAAAGGGGTTTAATAAATAACAAGGGATAAACTAAAAAATTATAGCCACATGAGGATTTTTCTTTATGAAATATAACTAATATAAATAAGAAAGTAATGTCAAACAGTCAAGGATTCTAGACTTCTAAGCAGACTTTTTTTTTTTACTCCTCTATACTGCTTCTATTTTATTACATCATATCATTTTTTTGGATCTTATCTTACTTTCTTTTTTTATTATTATTAATACTTTTTATTTGCAAAACATATGTATGGGTAATTCTAAGCGGACTTTAAAAGTCACTTCAATGAATCCAGGAGAAAAGAGATAAAGACAAATCCAGTTCTTGCTGGGATGCTTCACAGGCACAGAAAAGAGCTGGAGGAACAAAAGTGAAGGCTGAAGTGGTTGTCACAAATAAAAAAAAAAAAAAAAAAGATCAGGATCCTGGGAGAAAGCTGCTTGGCCAGATAAAGCACAAAGTACAGCTGGCCAAAAGTCACGTCCCTATAACTCTCTACACCCAAACTACAGACCCCAAGGTAGTTAATGCTGTGATTCTTTTCTTCTCTTGGTCTTCCTTTTTGAAGGCTGCAACCTTTCCTTCTTGATCTGGGAAGAACTGTTTACCTCTTTTTTGTCTTAATTTTTTACTTCATTTTTTATAAGCAGGGTTAATTATAGGCTGTTGCAAATCTGAAGAAATTAATAGAAATAAGGGGATAGCTGAATGGAGAAGAGAAATTAAAAAACCTTTAGTGTTTTGCCAGGGTCTCATCTCTGGATGGAGACTCAAAGCTACAAAACATATAGGGAGGATTACAAATGCAAGAACTGAAAAGGATGGTTTATACTGGGAAATCCATGTAAACATTCAATCAATATCAGAGTAAAGGAGGCAAATAGAAACAGATTAATTATCCGACTCAACATGCAACAGCAGGCACTGCTAACATGGTGTTTGGCACATAGTAAGCATTTAATAAATACTTGTTGATTGATTGATTGATTGATTGCTACATATCCACTCCAGGCCCATTCATTCACTTTTCTTTTTGGTACTATTGCTGATACATTCAAAACAAATAGTAGCATTAAGTCAGCCAAGATTGTCATGAATTGTGGCAGATCAGAAAATAAGCACATGGAGGCTGTTCAGGGCATAAGGCTAAAAGCACATTAAGTGCATAATGCTGCACAACGCCAACCTTACTCTAGTTTGGGATTTTGGTGGTATAAGTAAACTACAACTAATGAAATTTTCAATAGAAGAAAGGAAAGAAATAAGCAGTTATTAAGTGCCTTCTAAGTGCTTTACAAATATTATTTCATTTGATGTTAATAACGGCTCTGAAAAGTATCATTATTATCATTATTTTGCAGTTAAGAAAATTGAGGATAACAGATGCCTTGTGGTCACACAGCTAGTAAGTATCTGGGGGTCTTCCCAACTCCAGGCTCAGAATTTTATACACTAATCCATCTAGCTGCCTCATTGGCAAGAAATACCAAATTCACAGAGACCCATATAAAATAGAGACACACCTTTATAATATGACACATTAGCAGGACCTAATTAATGTAGCTCTGAGCACATAAATCCTATGGGAACAACACTAGAAGAAGCACCCAGCATTCAATATGTGCATTCTATCTACAAATATAAAAACTATAGGAAACTTGTGAACAAAAAAAACCGTAATGAGGAGCTATGAGAAAGAAGAGATCACGTTTAGATTTGGTGATCGGTGAACAAATTAGCCAAGTAAAATTTATGGATTAGTATATTAGAAACAACCACAGGTACCCCCGCAAGAGTCAGCAAAAACAAAGAGGCAATGAGATGTGACACAAAAACACCAAGACTTGGTAACTGAGAGATCTTGGATAAACAATTAATCCTCTCTGAACATCAGTTCCCTAATCTCTCCTGCAAACCCCACAAGGCTATTCTGAAACTGAGGTGAGCTAGTTATTTACTCTATTTTTGTTCCTGTATCATCAGAGTTAAGTTATATAAAAGCCTTCCCACCTCTCAAAAAAAAGCATGTGGGCATTTCCCTTCCTAAACAACAAAAGTTTCTAACCACATGGGCCTACAAGTTTTACCTTTACAATAAAAAATTCTAATTTTTTTGTTTTGTACAAAAATACTTTAAAGTATTATATTAATATGTCATTATGACCACGCATGAGTTTCTACCATTCCAATTTTCCATGCTCTTAAGAATAAGCAATTTGGACACTCAGCTTGGAAATTAACTAGATGAGATGAGTAGAAAAGGAATAAATTGGAATGGTGAAAATTCATAGATTCTCATAGTTTATATTCATATAGCACTTTACAAAGTTCTTTCAGCCAGATCATAGCTTCTTCTTTCAAAGTTAAATGACTCAAAGGTAAAGCACTTGTTTTTAAGCTTATAATTAACAAAAGAAAAAAAAACTGAAAGGAAGAACTCCTATATGCTATCTGATTTAACCCCAGCCATTTTTCAGGTAAGGGAACTAAGAGCTAGAGGGATTGAATGATTTGTCCAAGGTCACACACACATTTAGTTAATATGGAATCATGAATAATTAGAAGTGTGTCTCCTGCACAATTTCCTTGCCTCCACTGTACCACATGTCACTTCCAATTACCCAATAATCACCCAGTGCCTCTGACTGTTCTTCAAGCTCAGGGAGTTGGATAGGCTCCAAAATGCATGTCACAAAGTACTTATTTCTTAGTAGGTCGAAGGAAATTTAGCCTATAAAGTTCTTATACACCTAAAACTCATTTTGGAGATGTTGAGTAAAACTGGGAAAAAGACTCAAAGTGTCTTATAAACCATATATAAAGCTTTCAAATCAATTTTCTTTGGTAGAGAGAGGTAATTTGGGGTCAAACATAAACAAACCTGAACCTCAAAGGGTTCAGATCTTATTATACCACCTACATATGGCTTTTAAAATTGGCAAGAGGCCTCCTTATCTTTCTGGGGACTTAGTCCACAAAGGTCAAATAGAAGTGATTTGTACTCATTAGTGTTTAAGAACCTGCTGAGAACTATGGCCTCAGCAAATTGGGGAAATTCCAGATTTCTAGTGCCTAGTTTTTAACTAAGCCTTTACTTGTCAGATACCTCTTTTCTCTCTTCTACCCAATGATACTTCTTAGTCAGTTTCCTCTCCATTGAGTTTGAAAGGCACTGGGAAGGTCCCCACATCCTCCCAAAAAAAATTCCCCAACATATCTACCAAAGAGAATTTAATTTAGAGAGATTGAAGCACCCCTTTGAAAATTCAAACCTCCTACAACTCATTTAGATCTTATCTTTCATTCACCTGTTAGTGTGAATTAATTTATATCTTATTTTATCTTATCAGCTATTTAACCTCTTCTATATTTTATCATATTTTAGTTTATCATATTTTCCTCTTCCTTCATTCATTAATAAAATTCAAGCATTAAAAAGAGAAAAAAAGATGATTTCTATAGTAAAAGGGACCGACTGAGGGGCAGCTAGGTGGAACAGTGGATAGAGCACCAGCCCTGAAATCAGGAAGACCTGAATTCAAATGTTACCTCAGACACTTAACCCTTTCTAGCTGTGTGAGTCACTTAACCCCAATTGCCTCAGAAAAAAAAAAAAAAGCCCTGACTGAGGGCAATCCTGGCTGGCTTACTGCCGAATGAACAAATGAACCAATGAAGTATCTCAGTTAACATACATAGCTGAGGTTTAGACAGAAAGGAATCATGAAGCAAGACTATGCTGCAAAAGGAGGTGAAAGAGGAAATCTAAGATACCTGTTTTTCTTTCTTCATAGTTTTTTCCAAGAGCTGATCCCAAAAGTCATTTCTCTCCTTCTTTTTCTGCAACTTTTAAGAAAAATTCAATTAAACTCAATATTTCTGTGTTTAGTTTTTTTAATTTTATTTTTATTGTGAATTTAATAAACAAAAGTTTCAATATATTAAAAAATAGATTATAGACATAGTATACATATATATGTATATAGATATGTATCTATATTAAATGTATACACCATATATCTATAAATAGATAACTATATGTATAGAGATGTATCCATATCTCTATAGAGATATCTATATATCTATTAAAATATATAGCATATCTCTATATATAGATATATAAAATATATAAAGTATATATCTATATGTAGCATACTATGCTATACTATAAACACTATATACTACACTACATATTATATATACTATATATATTTTACATCGTTATAGAGAGATATTTTATCTCTATAAGAGAGAGATACTATATATATTTGATAAAGATATCAATATAGACATATATACTATAAAAAGGATGCTTTATATCTTTTTATAGATATAGTATATATACACACACACACACACCATGAACATCATTTTCCCTGACTTCATCTTCCTCACTGTGTCCCACGCAACAGGATACTAGCCCTCCTCCAACCCCATCCTCCCAGATCTTTAATGAGGGAAAACAAAGAAGTTCATAAAAACACTGAATCCTCCTTTTTCTCCTTCAGCTGTTTTTCCACTAGAGCATTCAAAATAAGAGCAAAGATTTTTCCCCCTGTGAGTAGCCTTCTTTCTCCCATCTCTCAAGCAGAGTTGACCTTACACTAAACAAATAAAGGACGTTTGGTCTCCTTTTGGTTTATTTCAAAGGGATGAGAAAAGAGAAACTAGTAGAAACCATCCCCTTAAAAAAAAGTTATTGCTACTGTTCTTTTTTATATTACAGTCATTTTTGTATATCCATTCCACCATGAACTGAAACCTCCTTCCCTGTAACAAAAACAATTGATATAGTGACCATATATGGCAAAACATGCAACATTATCAAAGGCTATATACAATATCTCTGAAGTCCCTATATCTCTGTCAAGGAGATAGATGTGTTCTATTCCCTATTCTCTCTCTCTCTCTCTCTCTCTCTCTCTCTCTCTCTCTCTCTCTCTTTTTTGCTTTTTTGCTGAGACAATTGGGGGCAAGTGACTTGCCCAGGGTCACACAGCTAAAAAGTGTTAATTGAGACCAGATTTGAACTCAGGTTTTCCTGACTTCAGGGCTGGTGCTCTATCCACTATATCACTTAGCTGCCCCTCATGGTAGAATTTTAAAATAAGGAGAATGATGGAGAAGTGGAGGTGAAGAAATGAAGAGATGCAGGAATAGATAATGAGATTTCTGATCAAGCTTAGGATGGACCAAAATCTAAACTGGTAAACTGAAGGATGGGGATAGGGAGGAAGACATAAAAATAATCCTCAAATATCTGAAAAACTCTCACATGGAAGAAGATTAGAAGATCAGATGTTCACCTTGAACAGAGATTAGGACTCAAACCAATGAAGGGCAGTTACAGGGGAACAAATTTCAATTCAGTATAAAGCAAATATTCTTAATAATTCTATCTGTCCAAAAATAAAAAATTGACTAGGCTGCTTCATGAAGTAGTTAGTACTTTGTCACTACAGTTATTCAAGAAGGGTTTGGATAACTACTTTGTAGGGAGCATGAAACACAAAAGTCATGCTCCTGGTATGAGAGAAAAGAGGCCCCAGAACTGGGCATGGGGGAGAGAAATCTTGATAGACACCATGCCCTAGTCCTGCTCATTAGGTGACAGTGGATCCCACATTTTCACACAAGAAAAATCTAACTTGGTGAAATATTATTGCTGACTTTCTTTATTTTTTTTTTTTGGCTTTTTTGCTTTTTGCTGAGGCAATTGGGGTTAAGTGACTTGCCCAGGGTCACACAGCTAGGGAATGTTAAGTGTCTGAGACCAGATTTGAACTCAGGTCCTCCTGACTTCAGGGCTGGTGCTCTAACCACTGTGCCACCTAGCTGCCCTATTGCTGACTTTCAATGCCAAATAAAACTACTCGCCAGTCTCCTTGGGACTCACTGTCCTTCACATGGGAATGACTGGGCCTGTCACTTGGAAGACAACCCTACATCAGGGACCTCTTCCTACAGGATGGTGAAGGCCTGAGGTCCTAATGAGCCTAAACAGGCCCAACAACAGCACGGGGCTCCCAAGGAGGAAAATCAGTCCCCCTTTCTGCCAGCCTTCGCCACTCTCCCTGTCACTCACCCAAATTCATTTCCTGATACAAGAACAAAAAGGAAGAGTAGATTATCCCAAAGAATCTGGGGTAAAAGTACAGCCGGTGGACGAAAATCCTTCTGAGAAGAGAACACAGCTCCAGCTAGCAGCTGTCAACTCTGAATCATTCTTCAAGCAACCCATGATCTTCAAAGGACATACATATCTCTCTCCCTCTCCCTCTTTCTCCCCCCTCCTCCTCCTCTATCTCTCCCTTCCTCCCTCCCTCTCTCTCCCTCCCCTCCTTTCATCCTCCTTGTCTGTCTCTCTCACTTTTTCTCTCTGCCTGTCTTTGTCTCTCCCCCTCCTTTTTCTCTGTCTCTGTGTCTCTGACTCTCTCTCCTCTCCCTGTCCTCTCTCTGTATATATCTTTCTCTTTGTGTCTCTGTGTGTCTCTCTGCCTCTGTGTGTGTTTCTCTGTCTCTGTCTCTCAGTCTCCCTCCCTCTGTCTCTGTTGCCTGTCTTTGGCTCTGTTTCTCTTTCCCCAGGCTCTGTCTCTCCTTCCTTCTCCCCCCACCCTTCTCTCTCACTTTTTCTGTCTGCCTCTCTCTGTCTCTCTGTTTCTGTCTCTCCCCCACCTCTTTCCCTGTCTCTCTCTTCTTCTCTCCCCATCCTCTCTCTGTCTTTCTCTATGTGTCTCTGTGTGTCTCTATCTCTGCCTCTCTCTCTCAGTCTCCCTCCCTCCCCTTCCTCTGTCTTTGGCTCTGTTTCTCTTTCCCCAGGCTCTGACTGTCTCTCCTTCCTTCTCCCCCCACCCTTCTCTCTCACTAACTTCTCTTTCCTCATTCTCCCCATCACCTCCTCAATATGTGCACATGCAACCCTGGGCTCCTGTGCTCCCTCACCAGACAGCATTGCTATGGAGACACTAGACAAGCAGACACTATCCCAGAATCCCCCAGTTTGATGAGATCTCTCTGAACTTGGCTTTTAAAGTTTCTCTTGAGAGAAAGCCACAACATAAGAGCTAGCTCCTCCATCTTGCACATCACAAGCACCACTGGCAGGGTCACAGCTTTTCTGATTTCTGCACTAACTCCCCAGCCCCCCTATCTGAGGCTGTGGTGGGCCGTGACAGGACTATGACCCTCAGTCACACACACAGAATGTGCCCTAATGAAATGCTCCCTTGCTGTGAGAAACAGCTAAATATCAAAGCAGAGATAAGACTCGAGTTCCAATCTAGCTGGGACCAAATACGTCACTTAACTTTTTCTCCCTGTCTCCTCAACTGTAAAATGGAGATAATAATAACAGAAATCTCCCAGGGTAAAACATTTATAAAGCATTTTACAGGGTTTCAGAGACATAGTAGGGACTCAGCAGAGGTCCAAACCCTTCCCTTCCTTTTTCCACCCACAGTCCCACTCCTCTGGGCTTTGCTGGAGGAAGAAGAGGCTGGAGAGAGAAACCTACCCCCTCCTTGTCCTCCTGGCTGCGGCCTGTGACCAAGTAAATCCCTTCCCCTCTGTCAGGTCTGATAAGTAAGGAAATCTGGCAGCTATCCAAGCCCCCTCTCCTCCCCCACTGGAGATTTGGGAAGAAGGTTTGACTCCTACAGGGAAACGGAGGCTACAGGGGCTCCGTTCAGCTCAGGAGGGGAAGGACAGACCCTGAGCCCATCTGGAAACCCCCCCCCCATTCAAGACAGATATATTCACATCACACAGTAGCAAGCGTAAGTTCTAGTTAAATGGGAGGGTCTCTGAAGAGAGCTGTGTTAGACACACACACACACACACCCCCGCAGTACAGGTAGGATTGTTTGGAAGATTTTCCTTATGGCATGTGCCCCAATTTCTTCTTTCCCATGAGCCCTAAGCCTCAGCATGCTTGCTGTCTTGTGATCACGGAAATCCTCCTTTTTTTGTACATGCTCCTGGTGTACCACACAGAGAGGGGGAGGGGGAGAGGGAGGAGAGGGGAGGGAGGGAGGAGGGGAAGGGAGGGGAAAAGAGGGGAAGGATAAAGGGAGGAAAGAGGGGAAGGGAGGAGGGGAAGGGAGGGGGAAAGAGGAGGGATAAAGGGAGAGGGATAAAGGGAGGAGAGGAAGGGAGGAGGGGAAGGCAGGAGGGAAGGGAGGGGAGGGATGAGGGGAGGAAAAGAGAGGAAGGGAAGGAAGAGGAGAGGAAGGGAGGGGAGGAGCGGGAGGAGCGGAGAAGAAAAGAGAAGGGGAGGAGAAAGGTGAGAGACAGACAGAGACTGAGAATGAAAGACAGACAGAAACTTAGACAGAGATAAAGAGAAGCAAAGCGGACACTCTGTCCCTAATTGGAGGTCAGAGATGCCCCCAAAACACCCATTTAAAGAGAGGGTCTAGGACAAGGCATCTCTTCATTTTCCAATGAGTTACCCTTCTTTGTCTTCACCATATCGCCCCACCTTTTCAGGTCAGCCTCCTTTTGTGGGTTGTCTTTTCCCATTAGATGGTAAGCTTCTTGAGGACAGAGACTGTCTTTTACATATCTGTACCCCAAGTCTCTGGCGCATAGTAGGTGCTTAATATTTACTGATGCACTAACAAATTGTGAAGACCTTAAGAGGTCAATCAGAGTTCAAATTTTGTCCTAAAAAGCAGGAGAGAGCCCCTGAAGCCTCCCAGCCCTTAAGGCAGTGCCTGGCACATAGTAGATATTTAGTAAATATCAATTGGTTAATTGATTCTTGAGTGATATGGTCAGGTTTCTGCTTTAGGAATACCAATTTGGCAGCTGTCTGGACAATTCAAATGTTGGTCAAGCAGGCCAGCAGGGGATGAAATGAGGATGAACTGGAGCAGAGAGAGAGAGAGACAAGGGGTACCTGACTGACT
>JAJPUD010005412.1:496-19424 GCA_023553655.1 Myrmecobius fasciatus
AAAAAAAAGTTTTTTTTTGCAAAGGTCAATGTTGAAAGGTCACTCATATGTTTTGTAAATAAAAAGCTTTATATATAAAAAAAGAAGCCACCAACAAGTAAACAATCATTTATTAGTTAACTTTTATGTACCAGGCATTGTGCTAATTACTGAGAATACAAAGAAAGGAAACAAACAACAAAATGAAACAGTTCTTACTTTCAAGGAGCTCACAGTCTAATGAAATGGTTTCCGTTGAAGTGTGCAGAGTGATATTTTTTTCTGTTTATAAATCTATTATTCAATTTAAGCCATCAACCACCAACATGTTTATTAACTTGAATATGATGCAAATTGAAATGAAATAACATGTTGGATGACAATATTAGGATGGAAAGTTATGATAGGCTGGAATGATCAGTTACATTTAATAATCTTGGATAAGGGAAAACCTAAAATCTCACAATTAAGTTTAAAAATATCAACTATACAAATACTGAATGTATAATACTTGTCTAGGCAGCATTTTATTTGTAAAAAATCTAGAGGCTTTAGCGGGCTACAAGCTCAATATTATAATGTGGGAACCAAAAAAAACAAACAAAAATATTCTTAGACTGCCTTATAAAAGAATTGTTTTCTGTGTGAGAGAAGTGATAGCCTCATTGAGTTCTGTTCTGGCCATATCATAACCTGAGTATTATATTAAAGTCTAGATGATATATATTGAATCTCCTACAAATGTGAGAGAGTTGAGAGATCAATTCCTTTTTGTTATTATTTATTTTTAAATAGTATTTTATTTTTTCCAGTTACTTGTAAAGACAATTTTTAACATTTTTTTTAAAATTTTGAGTTACAAATTTTCTATCTCCCTTTTCTCTCCTCCTCCATCCCTAAAATGATAAGCAATTTGATATGCTACATATTGATATGCTACATATACGCAGGCATGTAAAACATTTTCATATTTGATATTGTGAAAGAAGAAACAGGCAAGAAAGGGAAAAACACACAAAACAAATATAATGATAATAATATCCTTTGATCTACATTCAGACTACATCAGCTCTTTCTCTGGATGTGGATAGCATTTTCCATTTGGAACACTTTGAAATTGTCTTGCATCTTTGTATTGTTGAGAAGAGCTAAATCATTCATAGTTGATTATTGTACAATGTTGCTGTTTTTGTGAACAATGCCTTTCTGGTTCTGTTTAGTTCACTTTGTATCAGTTTAAATAAATGTTGACAGGTTTTCCTAAAATCTGCCTGCTCATCATTTCTTACAGCACAATAGCATTCCATTATATTCATATACTGCAACTTGTTCAGTTACTTGATCATTGATAGGCATCCCTTCAATTTCCAATTCTTTGCTACCACAAAGAAAGCTGCAACAAATATTTTTGCACATATAGGTCTTTTTCCTTTTTTTTTAAAGGAAGAGCTCAATCCTTAAGACTATCTGAAAGAGAAGGATTCTAAATGATTGGGAAAAATTCACAGACTTTGTTATTACCAAAGAGTGAGGACAAAGGAACATACTCATATGCCTACTTTCTTCATACTCAATATATATATATATATATATACATATATGCATATATATGTATAAACAATAATCCACAAACATTAAGAGAATCTTAAGGTTTGAGAAAGTAGTAGTTAGATCTTTCTTAATAATATGCTATAGTAGATAGCATTATTATGTAATTGACAGAAAGCTATGGGAAATACAAGATTCTAGTATGCCTATTATTTATTGACTGAAAAAAAAATGCATTTGACTTGGTAGAGCAAAATTCTGTTTTCAAGAATATCTTTCGGGCAGCTAGGTGGCGCAGTGGATAGAGCACATAGATACACGTTTTTGTATGTATATGTGTATATATACATACATGGCACATATATGCATATACAAACATCTGTGTGTATACACACATATACATAGACACAAACACACATATATCACCCAAGTAGACAACTAAATCTAGAAATTTATAAACCTGCTTCAGAGTCCTTAAGTTAGGAGGACCTGAGTTCAAATTTGGTCTCAGACACTTAACACGTCCTAGCTGTGTGACCCTGGGCAAGTCACTTAACCCCAATTGCCTCAGCAAAAAAAAAAAAAAAAAAAATTAAAAAAAAATCCTTCCAAAGAGCTGTCTTCCATGCATATGTCAAAATCTTATAAGATTCTTTGAGAGATTAAAAATAGCTAGATAACTCTGTTTAATGATCCTTTGATTATCATTTGAAGCATAATACCAGATGTACCCTGAAGGATGAGCAGCATAGAACCTATGTAGAATGACTCCCTAACAGAGGATTTACCATGTGTTTTGTGTTTGCTGACATCAAACCCCAGAATAATGAATAACCTCCTAAATGAGATCTGTAATGACTACAAACTTTTCACTAAAAAAAAAAAAACAAAACTAAACTAAACAAACAAAAAAATAAAAAACACCAACAACAAAGTAGAGGAAGTATACTTATTGTTCATACTATAACACACATTTAGATAGAGATCCTAAGGAGCTAGAGCTTGGTTAAGAAAAAAAAGCTGGTTGGTTTGCCTTTAGGAAAATAAGAACACCAAGCTTCTCCTACAAACATTGTATAGTATTTAAAGAACCACCCCTTCCTCTCCCCACCCCCCCACAATTTAACTACAATTTCCCATTCAGAATAATATATTCCTCCACATAACTCTATTCCTGGCTAGTTTGTTATACTGTTTCTAACAATTCTTTTTTTTTTTTTTTTTAATGTTTGTGGCAGTTCTTTTGTAGTGGCAAGAAAATGGAAACTGAGTGGATGCCCATCAGTTGAAGAATGGCTAAATAAATTATAGTATATGAATGCTATTGAATATTATTGTTCTGTAAGAAATGATCAGCAGGATTATTCCAGAGAGGTCTGGAGAGACTTACATGAACTGATGGTAAGTGAAATGAGCAGAATCAGGAGATCATTATACACAGCATCAAGACTATATGATGATCAATTCTGATGGACATGGCTCTCTTCAACAATGGGATGATTCAAATCAGTTCCAAGTATAAAAAAAGTGATGAAGAAAGCCATATAGACCCAGAGAGAGAACTGTGGGAACTGAGTGTGGACCACAACATAGCATTTTCATGCTTTCTGGTGTTTTTGCTTGCATTTTGTTTTCCTTCCCAGGTTTTTTTTTTTTTTCTTTGTAGATCCAATTTATACAGTTATGCAGATAACTGTATAAATATGTATACATATATTGGATTTATCATATTTTAACACAGTTAACTTGTATTGGACCACCTGCCATCTAGGGGAGGGGGTGGGAGGAAAGAAGGAAAAATTTGGAACAGAAAGTTTTGCAAGGGTCAATGTTGAAAAATTACCCATGTTTTGCAAATAAAAAGCCTTAATAAAAAAGAACAATTTTTTTATCTCCATGAATGAATGAATGAATGAATGAATGAAAAACCTTTTATTAAGAACTTACTGGGTTGCAGATATTTTGCTAAGAATAGGAGATAATAATACAATCAAGCAAGATGAACCTTATATCCTGATAGGGAAAGAGAAAACATATAGGGGAATTCAATGGCTGGGGAGGAATCAGAGGAAATGATGATTATACTGAGGAAATTAACTAATATATCCCAACCAGGAATGGTAGTGTTAATTGATTACTCTTCTCAGATTTATTATTCGAGAAGAGAAGGAGAAGCAACAGAATATAGGACATTGGGACTGATCAAGGTAAGATAAAGTGCTTGCCAATCAGAGCCCATGCTCACAGTAGTGCCTCCTTCAGTATCTGATGAGGTGGAAGGTTAAGAAGCCCATCATTTTAACCTCAATATTCTTCTACAAATGCTCTATTTTGAGGTTTCATGGAATACTAGCTTTTGAAAATTAAAGTTGTAGGCGATATAGAAGCATATAGGTAATGTAAGAAGTTTGTACACCCTTATGAAAAACCTAGAATTGTACAAAAGACACTTCAGACATAAAGAATGTCATCAGAGAATTATACAATTAGGAAAAGAGATAGGCCAATCATGCAGCTAAAGCAAGAGTTAACTAATATATAGCACATATGGCAGTAGTAGTCATGCAAAATCAAGAGAGCCATAAGTCCATTCAATGGACTCCCCTATAGAGTTGATAAGATGAAAGGGACAAAAATTTCCCAGAAATGAACTACTGTCTAAACTGCTGGTAGAAGTACCCAACTGATGATATTATAGGTCTAGTGAAGTATCAAAGAGCCACACTTTAGAAAAGACATTGACACAGAGGACAATATGAGGGTAACTAGGGATGAAGGGGATGTAAAACCATATTACATGAGGTTCTATTGAAGGAACTATATAAATGTGGCCTAGAAAAGATTTAGTGAAGATAAAAGAGCCATATTCAACTATCCAGAAGTCCAAGGGCAAAATTAGGACTCCTGAATTCAGAGAGGCAGATATTTCAGATCAATTTAAGTTTAAAATAGTACCCAACAATTAGAGCTATCCAAAACTAACACAGATTCCTTTTGGAGGTAGTGATTTATCATCCCTGGAGATAATCACATAGAACCTGGGTCAGAGAATGTTAGAAGTTTTGTGTCTCAGGAAGGAAGAAATATTTAAACTTATTTAAATTCTTATTGTATGTCAGGCTTTGTGCTAAAATTTGGGGATGTAAATACAAGCAAAAAGATGGACTAGCAAGGCAATTAAGGCAAAAATTGGATTAGGTGACTGATGCAGTTCACATGTTGATCATAATGTCCTAAGAACAGATTAAAATGCAATTGGGAAAAATAAAATAAAATAAATAAAAACAAAAAACATAACTAACATTTTAAAGTTACTGTTAATATAACATTTTAAAATTAAGTCAATATGTGCTTCATAGAGATCCTCACCCATTAATGGCTTCTATTTCTAATTATGTTTGTTGCCACTGTTTGAGGCATTACTGTAAAAACTCTAATTTGTAGGAAAACTACTGGCATTTATGGATAGGGCTGGCTTCTTAATCCATAAAGTCCCTTCTTTCAATGGAATTACATGTCTATTCCTTATTCTTGCCTCACCAAAAGTCATGAAAATGACAAGCTTTTTGAACTTTTATCTAATAAATGCTAACTAGTCTCTCTTCTGTGGCAAAATTATTTATATAGATTTTATTTGGTTAGAAAAAAATGCTGAGTTATGTTTTCCTTCTCAGGTTTTTTTGTTTTTTTTTTTCCTGTACAGCAAGATAACTGTATAAATATATATATACACATATTCGATCTGTCAAATATTTTAACATAATTAACATGTATTAGACTTCCTGTCATCTAGGGAAGGGGGTGGGGAATAGGAGGGAAAATTTTGTAACAAAAAGCTTTGCAAGGGTCAATGTTGAAAAATTACCTATGCATATGTTTTGCAAATAAAAAGCTTTAATTTAAAAAAAAATGCTGAGGCGAATTTATCTTGATACCAGTCATTACTTTTTTTTTTTTAAATAAAGGGAAAAAAGGTCTTTTTAAATTACAAACCCAGACTCTGAAATTGGGGGAGGGGGAGAAATTAGCTATTAACTGCCAACAAATAGCTAAGAATATGGAATCCAAATTATATCTTCTTGATGGTGTCCCAGTAACATCATCTTCTTATTTGAAGAGCTGATGTAGAATGAATTTTCAAATTTTGCATATATCCATTTGCGATCATTTTTATATACTATATTCATTAATCATGAGATTATAATTCTTCTTGAGTTTTATCCTATAATAAACATGTTAAAACATGTAATATATTTTTATTTATGAGTAACATATGTTTTCTCAATCCTTTAGAAAATCTAGTAAGGTTTTTCAAAATTGATGTCATTCTTTCTGTTTGAAAAAATACAGAAATGAGGCATATCAGGTTTTGTTCAATTTTAAAATAATTTTTTAAAGTATTATAGACCATATTTGAAATGATTTAGTTTTTTTTTTAATTCTCAGTTGGGGGGCATAGAAGGGAGAGATGGCAGGTTTTTATTTTTTTTAAGTGAATTTGAAATAAATATATGAATGAATGATGAGTAGATTGATGGATGAAAGTATTATAGAATTGTAGGATCTCAGATTTGGGAGGCACTTTCTAAATCACTTAGCCTAATCCTTATGCTTAATGGTTATTAGATCCCTACTTGAACATCTCTAGGGACAAGAAACTCTTTACCTTCCAAGGTGGCCTACTCACTTAGTGAATGGTCTTATTGTTGAGGTCTTTGAACTGAACTGAAACATGCCTTCCTTCTGGAGCTAAGCAGAAAAATCTAATCCCTCTTCAACATGACAATCCTTAAAATACAGGAAGACAGCTATATCTTCTTTTATCTTCATTTGGTTTGGTGAGCCTTCACCATAATGGTCACTGTCCCCTGGACATGCAGTTATTTGTCATCTCTCTTCCTAATTCACTACCAGCTTTTTTGGCTGACATGTTGTGCTGTTGAGTCATATTAGATCTGCACTCACTAAAATCAAATCTATCCAGCTATCTACCATCCTGGACTTTTATATTAGATTACAACTGAAATTTGATAATTTCCATTCTAATTGTTGAAATTATTATTAATGACAAAACTACATTAATTTGAGTTTCTCAAACATTGTTCTGAGGAAATTAGTCTACTTTGATTTGTAAAATAAATTGCATTATGTGATTATTACTAAAGCAATTCTGATTTTTAATTAGTTATATTTATGATTGAATTACAGTAGTTTTTTTTTTAAATGGAGGCTTGAATATCTGGTTTGATATATTCTAAAACCAGTCATAAATTTGCTTTTCAAAGTCGCAGCACATATTAGATATATTTCTTTTTTTGTCTTTTCTGTAGTCATTTAAGCACAAAATTATTGATAACTAGGAATTTCAAATCAGTATTTTTTTTTCAGTCTGGTCTCTAATTAGCCTGATCTTTATAAAGTGAAAGTAATTTTTAAAAAAGGAATCTGTAAAAACCAAAGTTTCATGTACTTTTGACATTGGAAAGGAAACCTGGAAGTTCAAGTAAAAGCCTAGCTGTGTGACCAGTGTGACCAGGTAGCAATTACTTTGAGTCTTGGAATTGTCATCTGTAAAATGGGAATAATCATAATAGCAGTAGCTTAATGGGTTGTTAGGTTAAGATCAATTAGTTAATATGTAAAGCATTTGACAAATTTTAAAGTTTTCTTTAGAAATATCAGTTTTTATTACTAGAAAAGTAAATAGTCTATTTTGATCTTTTTTCAAGTCTTTGTAGGAATAGACCATTCTTTGTGCTGTAAAAACTCACATTCTTCAAATCTTTCCTTAAAAAAAAATCATCTCTAGCAGAAATTTTATTTAAAAAAAAATCAGCCAAGTGTTCCCTTTTGTAAAGTTTTGCTGTCTACATAGTAATCTAGAAAGCACATCAATTAACCTAGTGCTGGGGAGGAGGGACAATGTTTTTGGAGTGTTCCAAGCTACAAAATTTGGAAACCTAGATCTTCTGTTCATCCTTCATTTAAATGAAAAAAACAACTATATAGTTAGTAAGCTAACCAAAGTGCCTATAACCTAAAAAAAAAAAAAAATCAAATGTCATTAAAATGATCATTCAAGGTATTTGAAAAGACAAATCATTCCTTCTACTAATAAAATCAAGGGTGCATTTAAAATTGTTTAAAATTTTGGCAATGAAAAATTAATAAAAACTAAAATGTCTTTTAAAAACTCACCAGGAGGCTCAGTTAAACGACGCCAAATTAGCCTTACCAGCTGTTTTGATTCTTGAAGAGTTCAAGGTACCCTCCAACCCTCTCCCCTACAGTGACCTCAGGATATTCTAATAAACAAGAATTCCAATATATATCAAGTGGGGGAACCGACTTCGATTCCAGTTTTGGTCCTTTCAGAACATGGTATACCTTTACTAGATCTATTTAAAATACAAACCTGCTTTCTATGACTTTTTAATTCTATGGAGAATTGGGAGAGAGTATGCAGATGTTTCATTCAACAGCGGTCACCCCTCATCCTCAATTCAAGTCCAATTACAGATTTTAAATCAAAGTCGCCCAACTCGTTCCTCCAAGGTTGATTCAACCTTTCTCCACCGACTCTCACAGCCCCCCTCTCCAATCCTTTTATTTCGCTGTTATCAGTTTTCAGCGGGGTCAGTGGGGTGGTAGTGCGGGAGAAGGGAAATTTGGCTGGCACGAGCGCCTGCAGGAGAGGCGAAGGGGACGCTGCGGCTTCCTAGCGAAGCACAGCCGGCTGGCTACCGCGTGCGGGACAGAGCTTGGGAACGAAAGTACTCTCTGCTCTCTGGAGCTGCACGTCTCTCCGGTCGGTGCGCCCTTGGGCACAACCACAGCTTGGCGCTGGGAAGTTTCACAGGAGAGCGTGCGCCTTACTGAGTGCTAAAGCTGCAAATGTGGTTACCCCACAGAAGCCCTAGGGGAGCCAGAGAGCCGAGGAGAGAAAAGGATCCAGGAGCACAGAGCAAAGCAACAAGGGGGATTTACGGGAAAAGAGCAAGAGCGCAGCTCCTTGCGCTCCTTAGTTTTCAACCCCTCCGCCGCTAAAGGCGCGAGAGTGGAGAGCGGCAGACGTGCGCCTAGGCGCGAGGCGAGAATCGCCCAGTCTCCGACGAGGACGATTTGGAAGTAGCTCCTGTTTTTGCTTTGTTTATAATTACGGAGAAAGCAAAAAACAAACAAACAAAAAAACTAGGGTAAGATACGGGAAAGGGCTATTTTTTTTAAAGGGGGCAGGATGGGGAGAAAGAAAGACAGGCTGAATCCTGGAGCCCCGGGGCCCCTTCAACTCTTAGGTAGCCACCGAGGTCTTCCAGCCCCGTAGTGGCGCAGCCACGCTCGCAGCGGCAGCGGGCAGGACTAAAACCCCGGCACCACAGAGCAACGACACCGCACCAACTCCTCGGGCAGCCCGGGAGCTCGCGCCCTATATACCCTGCTAAAAATAGCCTGCACGGCCGCTCACCAATCAGATTTGGGGAAATTTCGAATTGCTCCAATAGGGGAGGCCGTAACGGAGACGTTCGGTCACGCCAGGAGGGGCAGTCATGAGCCGCGGGCGGCGACTGGTGGAAGCTGACATCATAGGCGCACGGTTTCCAGGATGGATAGCTAGCAATTGGGCCGCTTGCAGAGCCGGCGCAAGAGCTGATCACGTGGGGGGGAGGGGAGAAGTGGGGGGAGCCAAGGCAGAAGGAGGAGGAGGAGGAGGAGGCGGTGGAGGAGGAGGAGGGAGGGGGGGGAAGAGGCTGGCAGAAGAGCTTTGAATAGGGAAGTTTTGCAGGGGTTACGTTTGCAGTCAGTTCAGTGTTTGCAAATATTGTGTAGGCTCCTGAGCAAGTCTCTGTGATCCAGGAGAATCAGAATTTGAGGCTTCTAATTGCTGTGCAATTGAGTTTGCATGAAACTTTCACCTCTTCTGCAGGAATTGACTCTTGTGATTTCGGGAGAGAGTTTTAAATCTCTCTGACTACAGACCACACACCTCCCTATTTTTTACAACAGAATTGACTTTATTTTCCAACCAGACATGGATGTTCTCCCAATGTGCAGCATCTTCCAGGAACTCCAGATTGTGCATGACACTGGTTACTTCTCAGCTTTACCATCCCTGGAAGAATATTGGCAACAGGTAAATAGGGATTTTCATTACAAGGCGCAGAGTTTAAAAAAAAAAAATGCCCAGTGTCGCCGGTGCACTGAGGGAAAAGGAGTGAATGGAGGAAAAAAAATAATAAGAGTGTGTGTGATTGAAGCTGCCTATCTCTATGTGTGTATATATATGTATACAAATACATATATATTACATATATATTTGGTTGTTTGGGGGAATTTTTTAAAATTACGATTTTTTTTTTAATATTGTTCAAATGCCTGTTGTTTTGGATACACTTTTTGAGTGCATCTCACGTTCGGAAGGGGAGTTGTCATTTTCAGTAGACTGGAGCTGTAGATCAGTTGTTCCGAGAGTGTTTTTGCCATTTTGGATCTTCTCAACGGCAACCATCGGAGCGGAGAGCCAAACTCTTCCAGCCTTGTGTTCGCTAGATCCCCGTACCGAGCCCTTGGCCGAAGTTTTGTGCTTGTACCGGGTCCAAACTCCACAGCTGGATCTTGTCATATGAATTTGCCTTTATTGCCAAGGGATTTTTTTAGGCTTTTTTTGTTTTGCGCCCCCCCCCTTTTTTTTTTTTTTTGGTGTGTATGTGTTTATGTGTGTGCGTGTACTTCAAAAATTTAAATACATATACTATGTTTTTCCTAGTAGAAATACCTACCAGCCTATTTCCAGTCTCGTTTAACAAATTTCTCCCTCTTTTCCCGTCCCCCGGGGAATCTGGAAGATTTGCCTAGCTCTAACCTGATTTTCTTAACCGGCTACTCTTGTTGATCAGCCAAAGGGGGAAAAAAAGAAATCTGTTTGCATGAACCAGTGACTTGTCAGTCATATGACAGTGAGCCTGTCCTGCTAATTGCTTCAAGTCTTAGTTTGCATAGAAGATGGGAGGCTTCTGCCGTTTTAATGGAACTGGATTTTTTTTTTAAGCTTTTGTTTTTGATTTTGATTTTTTTTCCTCCCTTTCTCGATTGGTAGGATTTCTCCAGGCTAAATAGACTCCCCCACTAATTCCATTGTCTTTAAATATATATGGAGGATCTGTTGTTGTCTGTCAGCCCCGGCTGTCGTGTTTGCCTAATTCACTAAGTGAATGATCAGATCACCTATTTTCTTGTTGGAAGTCCAGAAACCTTTTTTTAGAAAGATGAAATACAAAGGGTTGCAGTTTTCACGTGTCTTGTTTAATTGTTTGCAATCCTTTCTTCCCTTTTTCTCCCCCCCCCCTTTTTTTTTCCTCCCTCAAAGAAGCTGCTCCCTTGTACGTGATTGAAATTGATCTAAGTAGTTTCCTTCAGGCATTTGGGATTTGGGCAAAAAGCCAGGCTTGGCTCCCAGTAGCCATCAGAGGCATTTAAACTCACAGAGAGCTTCATTCTGGTCCATATTGCTCATCAACATAATGGAGAATTTAAATTAGCCAGATTATTAAAGTTTAACAAGATCTCAATAAATGCTCTTTCCTGTTTCCTTGAAAAATCAATAAAATATTTTTTTGCTGTCTCTTTTCTTTGCTGTATCTTAATATGTACTATAGCATAGCTTGTCTAATTATAGGTATATATAGAATATGATTCTTCCTCCCCCTTGCTAGCTCACACTAGGCATGTGACAAGTCTGAAGGGAGGTTGGGGGCAGGGGGGGAAGAAATATATACTATAACATTTCTAAGGTAGCCAACTAAAGTGATATGTGTGGTTTTCAGATAGGTTTTGCTCAGAAGGCTCCAGGGTTGCATAGAAGAGTTATGTGGATGAAATGAGTAGAATTTGGTGTAGAAACTTAACCAGTAGCATTGTCCATAGGCAACCCAATATGGACATGCAAACAACTAATCCTAGTGGAAATCAGGGGAAAAAATACACAATTTTAATCCTAAAATATTTCCTACCATTTTTTTTCCAGTGGCTAGAAAGTTTGAAATGGTGGGGAGAGGGGATGCTGATCTCGGCAGTTGTAGCCACTTGAAAGGTTGGTTGTTGGGGGGGAGGGAGGTTGGGGGGGAAACCGTTGTACATGTCACATTGCATGTATATTTGAACAGAGTACTTTCTTGGCTGTTGGTCAGATTTTTAAAAGGAAGTCTCCTTTGGCATTGCGTGAAAGAAATAGAGTGATGACTCATACAGTTGTACTCTTGGCCAGTAGATAAAGTTCTTGTTCATTGTGGGACTCCCAGCAGGGCCTTAGAGTAATTTCCCCTTTTGCATCTTTTTTGCAATAGCATATTGCTATTCTGAAACTTTTCCTCCTCTCCTGCTGTTGGTGAAATTCCCTGTGTCTCTGACCACTATAGAAATAGTTAAAGTTATGTGGTGTGTGCATGGCCCAGCACTTAGAAATGACATTCTTTGAAAGTCTCCTAGGTCTCTGATACACAGGAAATGGGTGGTTTATCAGCAGCTCCATTGATGTCCGGGAATACAGATTGTCAGCTAGCTGCCACCATACTAGAATGTGGTATTGTGCTATGACAAGTCAACTCCATTTTTAAGCGAGCCTGTCAAATTACACTGGATGCAGTAGAGTGCTTCTGTCCTGTGTTTTATGAATGTGTGCTAGGCGCATGTGTAGGATGAATGTCTTTGCCTTTATTAATAAAGACAGTTCTTTAGAATGTCAGATAATCTGGTTAAACCTGTTATGGGTGTATGTCTGGGAAGCTGGTTTTGTGTGTGTGTGGTTTACTGGGAAACTCATTAGAAACGTCAACATTAGTAACAATATTAAAAATCAGCTTAGAGATCATCACTCATTTGAGTCACTAGTCTAATATTTGAAAAGCTAAGTAAGACAAGTTTTATCTTTAGCTTTTCTTCTAAACTGGTTATTGCCCAATTCTTGGAAACCGAATTAAAATAATGACCATTTCCTGCATTCCGAATGGTTTCTTAATTGTAAAAAGATTCTAAAATCTTGGTTTTAGAATACCAGGCTTGGTTTTTATATTTTTGCATGTTTTTTTTTTTCAAAATTTACTTTCACTTCCATTTTTAGTATTTATAAATTGATCTGACTGTTAAAAATTTTCATTTTTGCATAGACCTGCTTAGAGTTGGAACGGTACCTCCAAAGTGAACCCTGCTGTGTGTCAGCATCGGATATTAAATTTGAAAGCCAAGAAGATCTGTGGACCAAAATTATCCTGGCTCGAGAGAAAAAGGAAGAATCAGAACTGAAAATTTCTTCTAGTCCTAAAGAGGACTGTCCAATCAGTCAGAGTTTCAGCCAGAGCCTAGAGACCAACAGCTTAAATTCAGATGTGAGCAGTGAATCATCTGACAGCACTGAGGAACTTTCACCTACTACTAAATTTACCTCTGATCCAATAAGTGAAGTCTTAGCCAATTCAGGAAATTTGAGTTCTTCTGTCACTTCCACTCCTCCTTCTTCCCCAGAACTGGGCAGAGAACCTTCCTCTCAACTGTGGAATTGTATGCCTGGTGAATTGCATTCACCAGGTAAAATCCGTACTGGGACTGTGGGCAAGACTGGTGAGAAGGTCAGTGGTGACGCCTCTCCAGATGGCAGGAGACGAGTCCACCGGTGCCATTTCAATGGCTGTCGAAAAGTTTACACCAAAAGCTCGCATCTCAAAGCACATCAGCGCACTCATACAGGTCAGTCCTCCCTAGGTGACCAAAGGAGTTGAGCCTGGTCACCTACAGGGAATACCCTGAATTTCATGTGGTCATTGAATTACACAAGCTCTGGGTGAGAGCCCAGAGCCTGGGAGATAGATGATGTAGTAACATTACCAGCATTAAGGACTTCATTTCCTCATTCTTTTCATCAAAGAATTGGATCTTTTTGAGGACAGAATCGAATTCTTGAAAGACTAGTTGATTGTCACGGATGAATGGCAGGCTTTCAAATTAAGCATACAGGAAGCCCAAGCTTATTACTTACTGCTTCCATTCTCTCACACCTCCCTACCCCCTTCCCCATTCATCTAATTGAGGGCCTCTTATTACATTCTCCATATAAAATAATTGGATGAAGTCTTCAATTGTCTCCTTTTGGCTTTATTTTTAATTAATTTAAGAGTCTAGAAGCAGGTGGTCCCCTAGCAGTATAGTGTACATTAATATTGATGTGACATACTGTACTTGTATGTTTATAGTATACGTGAGAGCTTGACATGACTGCACTCCAACCAATCAAAACACATTTTCCAAGCACTTATTTGATAAGAGCTCTTCAGTATATGTTATTGTAAATTAAATAAAGCCTAGTTTATAAAATGTATCTTTAAAAAAACAGAAGAAAACGACACGCACTATTAGCAGTCAGAATGAAAATCTGACTTGTGAGAGTTAGATTACTTAGTGATTACTTTGTCCAACCCTTTCATTTTATATATAGGAGGAACCGGAATCCTAGAAAAATAAAGCTGTGGACTCAAGGTCACCCAGCTGGTTAGAGACAGCTAGACTCAAATTGAAGCTTCCTAATTCCCTGTCCAGTATCCCATCTACTATATTCATTCAAGTCTAGATTTTGTTCTGTTCATAAGTATTGTGCTGTATTTGACATTTCCTGGTAACACTGTTGATGAACAGATGGTTTCTTGGTCATGACTTGATTTGAGGAATGATTTTTTTTTTTTTTTTAAGTTATTTGGTTCTTATCTGGGTGTGCAGCTGAATTGAATTTTGAAGAGAAGTAAAAAGATCCAGTGAAACTGGTCATTCCCACTCAATGGGAGAAAGTATATAGGGAGATAGAGCCAGGTATATCACATATGATATATTTCACCAGTCGCTTGCCATTGTCTTACTTGTGTTAATTTCCATTATTGTGATTGTATATATAGACTTTGCCAAAATTTTAAGTCCTGGGTTAGAGTACTAAAGGAATGTCATCAGAAATTATGTTTGTCATTATTTATTGCTATAAATTAGTATTGTCCTTAATCATGAGAGTTTGAGGATTCTGTACCTGAGATACCTTGGAAGCTCTGAAATTGGTCATGAATGAGTTGGGGACTTGCTGTATATTTTTGCTCTGGGTTGTGTTCATCTTTGTTTCAATGAAGTCACAGCTGACCAATGATGTGTTTCGTTTGTAGGAGAAAAGCCTTACAGATGCTCATGGGAAGGGTGTGAATGGCGTTTTGCAAGAAGCGATGAATTAACAAGACATTTCAGAAAGCACACGGGTGCCAAGCCTTTTAAATGTACTCACTGTGACAGGTATGTGAATGGAGACTACTTCTTAAAAGAATTCTTCAAGGTGTTAAGTGGAAAGAAATGTCGTATGTCAGGATAGTTATTATTTTTCATTACCAGCAGTCTTTTTATTGACTCTAGTCTTCACAGATTAGAATCGCAAAAATTTTTGTTCATTTTCATTGTAATAATAATAATAATTATAATAGTTTGCACCTATATAGCACTTTTAAAGATAACAATTTTTTTTTTACATTATATTTATTCATTTGATTCTCATAATCACCCAGGAAGGGTAGAGGCTATTATTATCCCCATTTTACACATGAAGAAATTGAGGCTGAGAGGTTAAATGATCTGCTTAGGATCACATAGCTAGTGGGTATCTGAGGCAAGATTTGAACTTTTGTCTGGCTTCCGGACCCAGCACCACATCCATTGCATCACCTAGCTGCCTAACAAAGGATCCTCATCTGATAACTTAGTACTTTCCCTTTGATATATTAAAGCCAGATCTCCTCTCCAAAAAAGCTCTGTATACCAAATTATGAAGATCAGACACCCCTAAGAGTGTTGTGCTTAGTCACTAAACTCATACTTCCTGAAGTCAAAATCAGAGGTTACCTCTAAAATGACCTTAGGGTACCGATAACAAAATTCTTATGAATCAGAAAATGTTCTTCAGATTTCTGAGAGTAGGGATAGAGAGATTGTTAGACTACAGAATCACAGAGCATGCAACATGAGTCTATATTTTATTTTCTTTGTTTTTTGCAGGTGTTTTTCCAGGTCTGATCACCTGGCCCTTCACATGAAGAGGCACCTCTGAATGGGTCAAGAGGTGAATCCTGTGGGCTAAGCGGCTGCAAGGTTGAGACAGCCTTGTGAGGAGGGATGCGTGTCCCAGCCAAAAAGCATGCCATTTTGCACCCTACCCAGTTGCCTCCAGGACCTCTAACGTGAAGGTCTTTTGAGGGCTAATAAAGTCATGTAAGAAGCGGCATCGCAACCGTGGTGCATGAGGTTTGGGTTTTCCCGGACTCATTCACTGGTACCTAACCTTCTGAGTGGCTCCTAAGCCTTTGCCGTGAGCATGTGCACTGAGAATGTTAATGATTGGGCTGACTGTATGTTGAGGATCTATTCATGACTGTATGATGAGGTATACTTTTTTTAATCTTGCGGTAGTTTCGCTGCAAGAGAGATGAAAAAGTTAGTTTGAATGTTTTGTGTGTGAGGAGCATACCTTGAGATGGGACGACCACCAATCATTTCCTGGGGGGGTGGGTCTGCACCTTTTTTTTTTTTTAAACAAAAACAAAAAAAAAAACAAAAAAAAAAAAAGAAGGGGAAAAATGGAGGGCGGGAGTGGGAAGTCAGGACCCCGGAGTAGAGATTGGGGTAAGGGGGAGGTCCCCTTTCCTGGGTGAGAGAAGCTTTGGGTGTCTGGTGCAGCTATTAAACGTGCAATGTGTCAGGTAGCTTGTTTAACTTGCTACAGAGCTCATTTGTAATCCATTGTATAAGCTGTGTATTTACAAATATAACACAACTATAACTTTTCATTATAATACAAAGATAATGCATGGTTCCGGGGAACTATATGCTTTTCCATTCTTTAATCAGGACTGCAATTTTGATTCCAGTTAAAGAGCAGCTAAGATACAATTGGTCTAATACAGTGATTCCCAGCCATCTTGGACTTGCAACACATTATTGTAATTATTATTTTTATTATTATTATTTGTTATTGTTGTTATTGTTGTTATTTAATTTTTACAACACTCCCTCCCCCTAAAAGTGCAGTGGTGGCACAGAATTATTTTTTTTATGGAAATTAAATTTAATTTGGAGAATTTTTATGGCACCCCCGTGAGATAATTGTATACATTTTGGGGGTTTCACAGAGCCAGGGTTTGGGAATCACTGGTCTAATGTTACATTACGTATGGAACCTGAAAAAAAAAATTTCTGTTGGGTGGATAAAACCACTGTAGCTTAGAAACTGATTTCTCATGCAGCTGTTTCTCTTATTTATGCCTTGAGGACTAATTTCTGGTTTTCTAGCTGTTAATGCACTGTTGACCTTAATAATGGTGCCTTATGCAAGTGACCTTCTCTTGTGGGGGGGGGTCTCATACAGGGGTATGGGTGATGCATGCTTTATTAAGGCTCTTTTTTCACCTGGCATTGTACTGTATCAATGTAAAATACAGAGGAAAAAAATAACAAAACCACACACACACACAAATCTTTGAGGTCCTCCTTCACAGAGACAACATAAAAATGAAAATCTCCCTCAACATGTCAGTATTTGTTTGCTATTTTTGACAACTTGACTGTCAGTGTTAAAGTGTAATACACTAATTGAATTCCTGACCAACTCTGCCACCTTCAGACTTTTATACGGACCTTGCACAACAATTGTATAGATAACACACCCCAAACTGTATTTAATATGTAAAGTTTTCACACATATTAAAGATACAGAAGTATAAGAAGATGTTAATGTATTGCTTAGAAGGCACAAATTTCACATATATATCTAGCTATCTGTTGGTAATACAGAAAGTATAATACTTTTTTAAAAAGTGGGCAGAATTCTTGTGTATGTATATTTGTGTGTACAGTATGTGTATGTGTGTATATATATATATAGATAATATATAAATATTTTTTTTAAAAAAAGGAGAAATTAGAATGTTTAGCTAGGAAATTCCACAGCCTGTGAAGAAATATTTCAATATGGCCATAAAGGAGGCAAAAACATGAAAACTACAATCTCTCTTTTTTGGAGGCATTTTTTTTTCAGTTTAAAGGTTTGCTAAAGGCTTTGTTGGCCTGGAGTCTCTGCCAGCCTGCTCACTGTTTGGTTGTCCAGATCAGTGAGGGACTCCTTGGCTGTTTAAGAATGGCATGGACTGAATACTGGCATGCTGGTCAGATTCAAGTAAAATCCACCAAGGGTTTTGTTTTTTTGGCCATCAAATTCATTAGAAGATTGAGCAGTAAGCTGATTACTGTGGATCTTTTTTTGTTGTTGTTGTTCACTTTGTATGCAGATGAATCTATTTTTTCCAACATGTAGATTCTTCAGAGCATTCTCTCAAACATGAATCTTTTCCCAAATTGGCACATTACAACATTGACAGCTAATATTTTATCCAGCTGTTTGTTTACTTCTGGGTGTGGATTCTTTTTTTTTTTAATATATATATATGTGTGTGTGTAAGTGTCTATGTATGTGTGTGTGTATATATATATGTATTTATATATATATTTATATATGCATATGCATATAAGTCTGGCTGGGCTAGTATTTTGTTTGATCTTCCTAGAAATGAGTGATGACTAGGGCTCACATAACTGGTTTTTTATCTGGTTTGGATGAATACGTTTGCCTAAATAACTCATTTCATTTTGCTTAAAGGGAAAATGCACTTTTTTTTTCTTTTGGCAATTCAAAATCCAGAAATTTGATTTGCTGGGTTTGAAAACTCCTTTTTTGGCCATGCTCTGCTTAGCCATAATGATCCTGTTAAGCAAGAAGGTAAACAAAAGCAAAAACAAACAAACAAACAACAAACCCTTGCACTGGCTTGTCTCACTTATGAAATACCATCAGACTTGTTTGAATGGGGTGGAGCTGAGTGCCATATATGTCAATGCCTGTAATTTTCATAATAAGCAAGTACATAAGAAGTACATTCTGTTCAGGTGATAACTGAGCCTCAATCAAGCTGAAATTTTTGCTTGAAATTTAAAAAAATTTCTATTAGTGAAATTTCTCTTTTTTTTGAAGCACCCTGTTATCTAAAGAATCTTTGTAAGATTTTTGTAAAATTTTGTTTTACAAGATTTTATTTGAAATTGTTTTTTGCAAGATTGTTATATTTCTGTATGAATGTATTTTTTATTGGAATAACATAAAAAAAATTCTTATCAGCAACTCTGGTCTAGTTTGTTTTTAGTTTTGTTTTGTTCTTTTTAATTCTTGCTGTTGTTAATTGTGCCATCCTTCCTATTTGGTAAATATCAAATGTGGAACACAAAATAATTTCACACATACACACACACACACACACACACACACACACACACACACACACACACA